>OMNV01008907.1:0-22339 GCA_900303265.1 Brotula barbata
TCGTGCTGAATTATCACGGGATCCATTTTTGCATATTTCCTGTGGCCTGTTGTAGATAAGATAATGGCATCGTCTCATCCATGCACCTTTGATGATGGTCCCCTCTATGTTAAACCCCCATCTATGACAGCTCCGTTCCATTACAATTGCAAATAAACAACACAGGACAGACAGAGACAGAGAAAGAGAGAGAGAGAGAGAGTGAGGGAGAGAGAGAGAGAGAGAGAGAGAGAGAGAGAGAGAGAGAGCGAAGGTAGGGAGAGAGAGAGAGAGAGGGAGAGAGAGAGAGAGAGAGAGAGAGAGAGAGAGAGAGAGAGGGAGAGAGAGAGAGAGAGGGAGAGAGAGAGAGAGAGAGAGAGAGAGTGAGGGAGAGAGAGAGAGAGAGAGAGAGAGATGGAGAGAGAGAGAGAGAGTATGTATAAAAAACATTAGTATTCCCGTCCTTTTGCGTCTTAATAGAGTTGGTAAATGAACATTTCCGACAGTGGGGCATCGTGCTTGTTCAACTTATAAAAACCTAAAAGTGCACTTATTTCCATGCATCAGCAAACTCAGTGAGCGCTGTAGTTCCAGTAAAATGTAAAAGAGGGACTAACATTAGGAGAATGGAGATGACAGCCGGAGAATAAATTATACATTCATTGTCTCGGTGTAGTTTTTGGAGATTCGGAGGCATTGACGTAAAGGTCTGCTCTAAAATGTGCATGACAATCGAGGCTAAGTGCTGCGTTGCATGTGAAGCTTTTACTTTGCTTTTTATGGACCGTATGCCACAATATACCTATGATATTATAATTTATTAATGATCTTGTTTGGTCTTTTTGATTATGGCAAGCCTTCTGGGAATTTTGAAGCTTGATGAGTGTGATTTAAAATGGTGAACTTTATGGGGACCCTCTGGCCTTCCCATCCTTTAACGTTGCCAAAAATCTTCAATCTAAAGAAACTCCAAGAACTCGTAGAAAAAAAGAGTTTTCTGGAGCCACAAAAAGTTAAAAGGTTAACAGATCTTCTACCAAAATTTACAAAAGTTTACATAACTTTTTGAATAAATATTCCAATAAACAGAAACCAAACCTTAGATGGACCTCGGAGGTTATTACAACTATTACACAAATCCCACTTAGGAAATAAGAGAAGAAAGCAGTGAGGAATGAACCTAAACTCTTCCTTAATTGTCCTCCTGATCCGTAGGGGATTTGAACCCACCCTGACCATGACTCAGCTGATTGCAAACCGAGCTGCAAACCCAGCTAACCATTATAGCACGACTGCTTCATTTCTCTGTTCTCGTCTTAATCCATTTCAAAATACGGGGAGATAATTCACAACCTGAACACAGGTTGTGCAAGAGCTCCAGGGAGATGGAGACCCTCAGGAAACGAGGAATCAATGCAATTACATGGCGCTGCTCGTCCATGAATGACTTGCAGCCATGTTAAATGCTACAGCAGCTGGCGTGGCGGAGCTTCCTGCGTCACCCGTGCCTTTCACGGTCTAAACGTCCCGTGTCATAACGGGAGCGAAACTCCCGTCGCTCATGACAATCACCTTGTCGTCCTCCTCGTCTGGCGTGACCTTTCTCCGTATCCTCAAACACACTGAGGCATTCAATTTATTCATGGGAAAGGAGGAGAGATAATGCTGGTGGTGAAGGAGCGTGAGCAGGGAAGTGGAAGGAGAAGGTGGAGGGTTGTTCTGAATAGAAGGGACGCACGGTGGAAGTGTGGGAGGACCGATGGAGATGCCAGCGTGATGGATGGGAGAGGAGCTCCTCTGCTCACCAGAGTTTGGAGAGGAAGAAGACTGGGCCTGTAAATAATGAGCCTCCGTGTGGGACTTTCTCCAGACTCTCCATCAAGGACGGAAGATGTTGATGTTTGGAAAGGGAGACCGGCGTTCGCCTTCACGCTTATGTTTCATGCCACAATTAACCGATAGGTCAAAAAATGGAGTCTTTGATTTTTCAAAAGGAAATACTGACACAAGAGAGAGACTTTCATCTTTGCCCGCCGCTCTGTTTGGCTTTATCGGTGAAAGCAAAAAGGCCCATAATCCTCAGATAAGTCTACTAATCAACTAATACCATGGACGCAGCATAATCTCATCAGCTCGCTAATCACCTTTCTGCCTCTGGTCCACAGCTAGACACACACATAAAAAGGACACAGTCAGCTTCTGTTACGGAGCATCCATCTCTCTCACTCTCTTCATTATTTAAACAGCGGAAGGCAGAAATCATGTTGAAAACATTGCATCAAACTGGCCCGACTTAACTCCAAGTTTGGAATCTAAGGCTACGCCTCCATATAAAACGCATGTGCGCTGCTGATGTCAGTTCGTTTGTTTCAGGAACTTAATTGGTATCTAACGTTCCGCGTTCAACGTTATTGTTGAGGAACAAATTGGAGTTTTTGCACGGTGTGTGTCTGGAAATGTTTTCAGCCAAACCTGTTAAGTTCTTGGCTCTGTTGACGGGTTTTCTATCTTGTCGGACCGAGTCGTAATAAAAGATTACAAACGAGGATGTAAGCGTCTTTTAGTCGCTTAGAGGTGCAAGTACAGATCAATGGTAGAATCATTTGTATTATAGTGAACGCTGAATGTCTAAACCTGTGATAGTGCAGCGGCGGATTCGGGGAAAAAGCTTAACACGAAACCTGGAAGTTCCTTTATAAAGCCTTGCAATTAATTCAATAGATTTTGTGGTATTAAGTGGCCGAGGGAGACAGCACGAAGCTGCAGAGAGAATGATTTAATTAAAAAAGGTAGCAGAGACACCGCGGGTACGATACGGTTCTGTTTGAGACATCAGATTTCAAATTAAACATCTTTTAAAGATGGTGGAAATGAGGTGCGACTGGGGCCAGGATAATAAACGAAGGACCGCAGTTTTCCTCATATGAAATCAACTCAATGTTGCAAACAGGAAGTATTCTAGGAGTAGAAATTTATGGACTATTTTCTTTTTACAAGATTCAAAACTGATCTGCATTTACCAGATACGGTTCCAGTCTACGTTCTTGCCTCCCGGTGTAACACATTTAAAATGGCTGTGTTGATATTATGAGATTACTCGGTATTAGAAATTAGTCGCAGGGTTTCAGGTCAGGGTTTCCAGTTTGTGCACATTTTCTTCCTCCCTCTTGCTGTGTTCTCCGCGTCTCTTCACTTCATAAAAGTGGATGAGGAAATAGAAACACCACGTACGATAATTACCTTGGTAACTGTAGAGATCTCCCACGCTATTTTGGCGCGTGATGTGCTGCCAGTAGGCACTGCGTGGCAGGGAGATGGACTTGGTCAGCATCTCTCTGGAGTGGATCTGAAACAGACAGAGAAACGCCCCTCGCTCACTACAATGAACACCAATAAGGTCGGCGCTCTCTAATGACCTGAAAGTTCCATTTGTGTTCCGTGTGGGATGAAGATTCATTTGGGATTCCCATTTTATTTTCAGTGTCGTGCAGTGAAATGTCGAGTATACTGTAAAAAAAAATAAAAAAAAATGAAATAATAGATTGCTTTGTAGTTACACAATTTCTCCACACACTGTATGTGGGAGTGGTCAAGTGTTGTGTAGCTATCTGTGTGATTTATGGAGCCGAGGGTAAATGCTGCATTTGGAAATGTTCCCAAATGGTGGGGTCCAAGAGCATCGCCATATGGTCAAGGCTCATCAAACACGAGGCAGGCCTTCATAAATAAAGAATACAGATGATAGCAGGGAGGAGGGAAGGAAGGAAGGAGGGAGGGAGGGAAGGAGGGAACCTTGGCCAAGACAATAGGGTTCCTGGTACGAGGCAGGATGTTTGGAGCGACGGCAATATCTGTACCCTAACATTCGTATCTACGTATTTAACTCGGTCTGCATTAAACATGCGTGGACAAAAAGACGCCATTATCCAGTCCGTTTAATACAAGGCTTGCAATTTCAACAATCCCAAAAAATACAAAATAAAAGACTTTCAGTGGTTTTTTTTTTTGAACATTGTACATGTGAGACTGACTAAAAGCGTCGTTTTTTTCAGAAGACCTTTACTTCTGCAACATGACGATTAATCGCCGTGTACGACACTTGAACACAGCCTGTTAAACACACCCGTGAACTACAAGGTCAGTGGATGAGTTTAATGCCAGCCCGGACTCTTTCCTCGTCCTTGTACCTTGTCAGCTCAGGCCTGACAAAGCTGGCCGGCCAGAACAAGGGCAGACATTTCACGATGTGGCCTTTAAGAGACACGACACCCCATGGTTTTGCTCAGTGTGCACAACGGTGCTGTAATAAGGAGAGCAGGAATTGATCAGCGTCTCCTCCAAATTAAAGGACGAAAATAGTTCCAAACCTTAAATCGAACGACCAACATCTGTGTATTATTATATATTATCTGTATATATCATTATATTATAGCATTTCTATTCAATACACAGAAGTTTAAAGCTGTATATATACATTTTTATATTGTGATGAAATTTGTGGTAATCCTTGCTCCGATGCATCATGTTTCTGGGACCGACAGCACCGAGACGTTTCAGCGCCTGTTGCTCTTTATCTCGTATAATTCTGCGGACATTAGGGGACCAGAATGTAACAATGTACCTGGGAGTTCTTCTCCATCTCCTCCATCATCCTTTCATGCTGCTGGGCGATGGCCAATGTGGCTGAGTGAACCCGCTGGTAGATCATCTCCCCCTCCCGTGTCTGGAACGTGAACAAACCCTCTCCCGTGTCACACATCCTGTGCCGGGAACACACACACAGAGACAGAGATGGTACACGCAGTCTGATCGTGGTCACTCTTCGATTGATGCGTTCGAAAAATATACGCTTGAACACGCACTTAATAGAGGCGCATTCGCGTTACGGCCCCGCCGCACATAAACACACGCTCGCACACAGACAGACTCGGTACACAAACAAAGACACACTCACTGAGGCACCTGTCACATTCTTGCCTGAAGGGCTCTGCAGCGAATGTTGATATCCTGGGATGTTGTGGATATCCAAAGTTGCTTTGTTAAAGTTTTTTGACATTTCCAAAACTAAGTTGTTTCCCAACTAGTGCCAACACTTCACTCGCACAGACACACATAAGACAACACAAGCAAATGTTGATGCACGCACACGCGCGCGCACACACCTCCCGGATTCAAACGTGAACCAGGTGGAGTCCCGTCCGTATCTGCGGAGGGAGCTGAGAGGCCACATGACGAGTTTGACGCGAGCGTTGTGAATGTCCCACAGGTAGATGTTTTCATGGGTGATCTGCATGGTGCACTCCCCGTAGATGTCCAGGTTAGGGGTGGGCATCAGGTACACGTTGAAGCGTTCTGCAAAAGTACAAAAGGGAAACTGATCACACACGAGTGACTTCATCCAGTGTGGGGGAAAACACCTCAGGCCTGTAATGTGAGTCAGAAGAATTTGGAGATATCCAGACTTATTATATCGAATTGAAATCACAAAGGCAACCAGACGAATCATTCATGTCAGCTTGTAGAAGCATGAATCTTAGCAATTATGGGAGCAGACTCCAGTATTGTTTGGAGAAAAGGAACAGAGTAGATAAAAAGTCAAGTCAGGACACTTAAATCAAATGGGCTGAGAGGAGGCTTTCTTCTTACTCTAAGAAGGGGCTGGATCAGATCCTGATTAAGATAAAGGATCGGGTCCTATAAAGCAGCGGTCCCCAACCACCGGGCAGCGGACCGGTACCGATCAGTGGGTCATTTGGTACCAGGCCGCACAGAAAAAATAAATAAATAAATATTTTATTGATGATCAGAGTCTGAAAGATGTTTTATTTTGAAAAATGACTGGATTCTCTCCCAATTACATCCGTCTGTGCCTCTTGACACAGGTTAAGACAGGTCAAGACGCTCGTCTCGGTCATGTGATATGTTACCCCAGTTAAACCCTCAAGCTAGCAAAAATGAGAGAAACAAATGTCTTTGGAAAGGGGAAAAGGCCCAACGAGGAGACAGAAGAAGAATAAGAGCCTACGACTTCCAAGAAAAAGAACGCTGCATTTAAAAGACAATATCACGAGTCCTACTTAAAATACAGATTTATCGCCACAGGCGATAAACTGGAATTGTAGGGACGGCGAATGAACAGAGGGATATTTGACATGTTTCAAACATTAGCAGGGATTTTGCAAAGACTGAGCCTGAACCTCCATTCTCCCAGCTGATGCACGATCACCTGTCTTTGCTTTTAAAAGAGTTCGAGCGGCACTTCCCAACCACAAAAGACCCACGAACTGCGAAAGAATGGAAACCAGGTGAATCGAGCGTGTCCGTGCCAGAAGAAGATCAACTGCTGGAGATTGAAAATGACGGTGGCCTTAAAACTATGATTCAGACAACAACTCTGCCGGTGTTCTGGATTAAGATCGAGGCAGAATATCCTGAGATCGCCACAAAAGCCCTGCTTCCCTTTCCAACATCCTATCTTTGTGAAGCGGGGTTTTCTGCAGTGACAGCGACCAAAACAAAGTTACGGAATAGACTGGACATAAGGAACACACTTCGGGTGTCATTGTCTCCCATCACCCCTAGATGGGACCGGCTCGTTGCGGAGAAACCAGCTCAGGGCTCCCGCTAATTCAGCGTAATGGTGAGTTGTATTTTTATGCACTTTATATTTGTTTTTATGCCTTTTATGTTTTTAGATCTGCAGAAATAAGGGCTTCCTTGGTGGGGTAATCAAAACAATCAAATAAAATTGGGAAGAAGCTCGTGTCTTCTGACATTTATTTAAAGATCTCAGCAACTTATGAAGGAGGTTTAGAGCGTTAATATGCGGACAAAGTAGAACAGTCAAATATGCCTTTACGTGACGGTCACATTGACAGATATCTAACACGTATCAGATTTAGTCCCATAAATAAACGCAGCTCAAACACATCTGAAACTATCCGATTCCATTTTCCGTTTCCATGCGCACAAAGCATCAGGAATTGGGTCACACAGACAGCTTGGTGAATTGGGACAATCTGCATAGCAACGGGTAGTTTAGTTTTCGTTTGATATAATTTTTACTCGTAGGGCTTCTGTTTGGTGTTTTCCTGTCCTGTGTGACAAAAGACAAACAGAAACCATGAAACTTCACCCGTGTCAGCTTCCTGTGAGTTCCCCTGCCTTCACGGCCCCAAATCTATTCACTGGCTTTAAACAAACTCTGTGAGTCACAGGAGGGGGCGAGACATAGATCCATATTAGTTTTCACTAATTATGCCTAATGGTTATAAGTCGAGTGTCTTCTGTGAATAGAAAATGGCAATGTCATTATTCAGCGTATTTTTAGGGACAGAGAAAATGTTCTCTGACCTAATTATCGGCCCCTGGTGTTTGGGAGCTTCAGACTGAGAAATGGAAGGATGGGTGTGAGTCTCAGCCACTTGTATCTCACTCACACACACACACACACAGCAGAGAGGCAACAGCCAAGTTTGTTCTGCAGTTGCATCGACACGTACGGCCACAACTTTAGTATGAGTAGCAAACAGCGAGGCTTCTCTCGCAAAAAATGGGGAATTGTTACACTTGAGTGAGCTCCGCACAGCGCAGTCAAAATCTAAATTGATATCTTCAATAAATGAGGCCAAATTGTGTTGAAGAACACAATTCGGCTGCACGGCTTCAGTGAAATGAAAAGTGACGAAATGACAGTGGATTCTTTTCAATTACTCTGCCTTTTACAACTTTAACTGTTCCTCTGTGCCGGTTGCCTTTTCCATTTCCTCCGCGAGTTTACAAATTACTCCAAGAATGAGCTGCACCGTGATAGCGGAGCCCCGTTGTCTCCCCTCTTTTCCCCAGTTCCATTTCCTGAGAGCTGAATATGTGGGGAAGCACATTTATTTCACATGGCTTTAGGAGCCATAATCTCATCCATCTCTGTGACAAGCTTCATTATGAGGGAAGCCAGTGATGCACAGCATTTCTCATTAGGGCTGGAACAGAGCCCCAACCACAGCCTGTGACCTGTGATCTAACACACACACACACACAACACACACACATTGTGTGCGTACACACAGGCTTCCTGTAACACACTTACACTTCGGAAGTTGAACCAACACCTGCTAATGTAACCAAAACCTGTTAGAGTGAACTTTGGATCAGATATTGGTAAAAATGGCCCCTATTAGTGAGGTCTAATTGGACAGTGGCTGTTCTACTCCCCTAACTCTCTGCAGGCTTAGTTGCATTAACTCATATGGGGCTGGCCTGCAACCGCTAACTGCTCGGTGGCAAGCTGAGTGAGAGAGGTTGACCCTGAATGGCTGTCTGTGTTAGCAGGGACTAATTGGGCACTCACCGTTCTGCTCCCGCTGCACCCCTGCTGCTAACAGGTCTGGCTCTCCCAGGCTGATGTCGTTGAGACGGGTGCCCAGGCACTCCACACACAGCAGCTTGCACCATTCCTCCGCATCGAGCTCTGCACACAGCAGCCACACAGCAGCACAGCATTAGGGCAAGTCTACTATCAAACAAACAAACACACACACACCCACTGCAGGGATTAGGAAACAGAGGGATCAGATTATACTTTTCAACGTCGCAGCCTTGCTGTAGGAAGTGCTGTGTGTTTAGTTCAAGGTATTAGTTCACACACGAGTCGCCCGGAGAGTTCCTCAGTAAATTGTTCCACGCGCAGGATATGATTACAGGTAACTTTAAATAGGGGGAGGAAAAATCCGTCTGATTGATTGGGTGCTGATTAAAATAGGCGGCGTGTTTGTTGAATGCCGGGTTTCTCCACCATCCGTTGCCAATACAATACTCCCTGCACTACAATACACCGCAATCAGCAACAATACGGCCACAATCCCTTCTGAAAGTAGCGGGCGTCTCTTCAGTCAATCAATAGGCTATTTTCCAAATTGAAGGAGGGCTTTCATTTAATTGGAACGTCTTAATCAGAGAGGGAACGGCTGCACGAAAACAGCAGTGTGAGCCGGTGACAGATTACTGTATGGCTTCATGTATAATTGTGATTATTGGCTCCTTGCAAAGCAGCAGGTTCTGGTTCAGGATCTAAGCTTGTTATGTTGCGTCTGTTTGACAGATGGCACTGAAGGGAGGCGTTCGGTGTAACATTGTAACGCTGAACTGTTTAATTAGAGGCTAAGTAGAGACAGATGATTTCCTGAATCCCGTTCTCCGGTCTGTACCGTGGAGGGGTTTTTCGTGAATACCAATTTTCTTCTCTGCAAGTTTGAAAAAAAGAAAGAAGAGTTTCTACAGCGGGGAAGAGTCGCAATAGTCTTATGCGAGCTTTTGTTGGAAGTTACTGAGGTATGAAATGAGGCAAACGCTAAAGTTGTTTATCTTTGCAGCTCCTTAACTCCAGGCCCTGTGGATTTCTGAGACACACTGTAACTATGACCGCTGATGTGTACGGGCCCGTGTTGAAATGCATGATCACAGCAGTGTGACTGCGATTTTGTGTGTACAGTATGCACATGACATTTGTAGACACGTATTGAAAATCATTTTCACTTCATTTCGTTGTATAATAGGCAGGAGAGAAAGGCAACCTGTTTGTCAGATTAACACTCGGGTGCAGTGTGACAAATCTGCACAATTTGGGTGATGGAAAGGTCTGTTGCTGCCTGAAGCGCTTGATTCACATGCAAACAGACAGACACACACACACACACACACACACTGTGGCAGTAGCAGCTTCTTGTTTCATCTGCATGACGATTTGAGCACGGTGGATCCGACGTCCTTTTTGAGGTGGGTGGGTTTAGCTCTTTCCTCTTGCCTTCACAGACCTCTAAGTGCCTCTAAACTCCCACACTTAGGGCCACTGAGTGGAAAATCAGCAAAACAAACACTTATCCTTAGGAGTCTTGCATGCCATGCATGAGGAAATAAGAGTAGGAGGATGCCTGCGTGTTTTTCTGTGTGTGATGAGTGAATGTGGTGGAATCGAATCAGGAGACGGATGGAATTTTTGCCTTTCCTGCTCTTAGAATAATAGTGTTATAATGAGGAACAGCATATAATCCGTACTTGGACCTCATTTTGCTGCAGAACTTCAGGAGCCGAGGCACTTATCCAACTGGTCTCGTTCGTATCTCATTTCAATCAATTGTAAACAAAGCACACAATCGTGAAAAATGTACAATCTGTTTCTTCTTTGTGTCGTTCCGTGTTTATTCCAAACAAAATAACGGCGGATCTTCGCAGAGGATGATTACATATTCTTACCAAACCGTCAACACTTCAGGCTCATTTGGCTCGTTTGTGACGGAGGTCCCTAAATAAGCTTACCGTTTGCTTTGCCAGATTTCCGTTGTCAGATTGAAACTCCCATTAACATTTCGCTGTAATGGGAAAGGTGGCGGGCCAAATTACCATCTGATGTAGGTAAGCTTAACATAACCCAGCTGGGCCTGGCATCTTCAGCTCTGCAATAACTTCCTTCCTGTGATCGTACAGCCACATCAAAGACAGAAAGAGATGTCTCGCTCGCTGAAAATTGGCTGTGTATCCTTTAAATGAACTTTGGTGAGCACAAACTTGGACCTGACATTGACTTGATATTCAGGAACATAACAAGTCAGACGGCACATTTCCAATAAAGAGCTGATTCAAATGAGGAAGCTTACGTGCCAAATATTCGCCATTAGCATCGTGATTTTCTTGAATCGTATGAGTCAATCCTCAGCGGGAGGAACAGAGGAGTGAGGGGTGGAAAATGTAGGAGGCTGCAGGAAGTAAAGGACCATGGGAGGTCAGCGGACATGGGGAGATAAAGACCTCCATATGGTAGTGCGAAGGAAGAGAGAGAGAGAGAGAGAGAGAGAGAGAGAGAGAGTGTAAGAGAGAGAGAGAGCGCGTCTCAGCCTTCTTCTATCACTTTGTATTTGCATTCCACCGAACCATTTCAGATTTCATTGCTTTTTAGCTTCCTGTCCACGTATTAGGAGCAATCTCTATTGTTACAGTCTATAATTGGGTTGAAACGCATTGCAAACGATACCCGATATAATTCTTCATACCTGCAGTATGAAAATCAATATTTCGGAACAGATCCTCCCATTTCTTAATATAGCGTCAAATGAGCATCACTTGGCTAAACTCTATTGCTCCAGTGTCTCTTTCACCTCTATTTCTATCTCGTTTTCAACATTTCTGACATCCGCTCTCTTCCGGCTTCCCTTTTTAGCCATCTTTTGCAAAATATTCATGCGTCTACCCCACATCTACACACAAACAGAAACAGAAACAACCCTCCCTCCCCTGACTACTCTTGCGAACAGTCCCATTTGAATAAAACAAAAGCACTTACCTGACTCACAGGAAAATGTCTTAGACGTGTCGTCACAGAAGATGATCGCCACGGCGTGCTTTTTCGTCTCACGGGGCATCCGGGTAATGTTCTTGATGTTATGGAGCTCAGTGATCTAAGGAGGATGGAGACAACGGCAGCAGCATTTTACCTTGGATGAACGGAGCCAGAAGGGGCAAGGCTTAATTGGCATCTCTATTGCTTTGGAGACACAACAATAATAGTTAGCGGCTGTGCACGGAAGGCAAAGTAAAATCGAATTGTGCATGATCTGAAGGGATAATAATAGCTGTTTTCGCACTGATTACAAAAATGCCTATTCCAAGTGCGAATCGTAAAACGTCAGCTGCGCGCGGTTGTGTAGCAGTTGCTTGTGCCGGGTGTGATGCATTGGGATTTGTACTAAAAGCTTTTAATTAATAAATTTGACCTGTCCCTCACATTCGCCGAGCATCAACTGTTCTAATGCCTCTCCTTGTAACAGCTTTTTCCAGCCAATGGGGAGACGTGCCATCAAAAGCATCTAAATCACTTTACCAGGAGATTGATTGCGAATGAAAAAGAGAAGATTACATTTAATTGAATACCGCCCGCATTTACAGGCCATTTTATTCAACAGTCTCCTCTGTGTTCTCTCTGCCTGGGAGATAAGGCCCATTACATTATTGTAGTCCATTGTGGCCTAACTGCAGGCCCTTTGGCAGGCTGTTGGATATGAATTAAATGGGCTCACGGCCCATATAGCAAAGCTCGATTGTTAAAGGTTAAAAATCCAGTCGTAAAAATTTACACATGTAACACACGTGGACCGCTGTTTCTTTTTCTTTTTTCTTTTCTTATTTAGTATATCTCATTTAATTCCTTTTCCTGCCATAGTCATAATCTTGAACTGAAGAATACTGGAATGGAGGAGAAATTGGAGGATGGATATTTCATTTCTCAAATATTTTTATGCAATGAGGTGAATTATTTCTGAGTATACGGGAAATGTATTTGGCCTCCGGTAAGATAGATTTTACATCACTGTCTGATCACATTAGAAACAGTCAGGGTCTGTCATCTAGCACAGCGCTAATCATTTAGACAAGGATAACAGCACACACTTTCAGTTCCACCTCGGATTTAAAGGTACGGGCAAAATCACCGCTTTAGCGGTTAAACGCATCAGTAGAGGCTCGTTTTTTTTTTTTTTACTTCAGGTGCCTCTTTGAAGAAGTGTAGCTCCCCCAAACCCAAATAACTTTCAGAAGGCACAAAATATTGCTAAAATATTCATAGATTGTTTTACTGTGTGGCCCGGTGCTCTGCAAACAGAGATAGAGAACAGCAGAGAGATGGAGAAAGAAAAATAGCAGTAAAAAAAAAAAAAAAAAGCCAATCCCCTTTGTGTTGATTCTGTAAATCAGCCACCAGTGCAGCCTATTTCCTCCCAAAGCACAGCAGCGTTGAATGAAGCTCTTAGACAGGACCTTTCTTGATCTTTGTGGCAATGCATTAGCAGGTGCACTGGTGCATGCATGCAGTCATCGCTCAATCCAGCACTGGGTGTATCCGGCGCCTCTGGGGGAGGTTAGAACCACGCAGGACGCTGCATGTGACAGCATGATGGAGTATCCGGCGCTGCTGCATGCACACTACATGGGTGATCATACGGCATGGGCCAAGGTGGCTCCATCGTGTTGACATGCATTCTGGACAAATGGACGTACTTTATGAGATAGAAACTTTCAGATTATTCTCAGCTCGGTCCACAAATCTCCAGCCTGTCATAAAGTCTGATTCATGGTCATAAAGTTGCAGAGAGACTATTGCAGAGTATTAAATCACTTCTTAAACTACAGCCACATAAGAAACCTGGTGTCACAGTCCCCTATCATCTGCTGTTATCTCCTCTCATTACTGTAAAACATCGCTCACTGTGCCACTCCTTCAGCATTATCTGCCTTCACCATTATAATAAGCCATAATTGGAGGATTTCAAAGGACTCAAGAGGCGGCGAGAGATATTATATTCTGGATTATTGCTTTTCCGAAAGGACAAAAAGGCCTCAGAGGATAAGATGAAGTTGCAAAATGGGTCCTTTAATCCATTATCCATGTAGCCAATGAACAAAACTTTTTGTGTGGAAACAAAAAAAAGGTTATTTTCTTTGTGGGAGCGTCTTGTACGTCTTTGTGTAAAGCTGTGTTTGTACATGTAAAAAGTCCCAAATTTAAGATATTTCAACAGCTTAGAAATGTTTTTCTTTGTTGTACAAGAGGTACTTTTAAAAATATCACCAGAACAAAATGCCAACTGATATATAAACAAGCCACTGAACCATTTGTTTTTGCTGTATCAAGAGAACACATTTTCAGTCTAAATGCCATCCCAGGCTTTGCATTTTTAGCTGGCCACCCTTTCTGTCAGATTTTATCAACTTTAGCTAATTAATTCAACCAGTTGGCCAAATTACAAAATGAACTCTTGGCTGTTGTATTGTGAATGTGCTCAGCATGCCAATGCCGTGCGATTTAGACTCAGCCAAAGACACATCACTCTTAATCGGTTTTTGCTATTCACAAAGACAGAGAGTGGACTGGAGAACATTAAGATCGATCCACTGGGGAGCACGCATATCCACGGTAATCTAAGGATGCCTTATCATGGAGTGCTTTCAGAGCGATATCTTCATGAGGTCATGGGGTAACCAAGATCAGTAAGCATCTTCATTATCAGTGATAATCAGTCTTCCTCTGGACATGCTGGAGAGATGGATGAACAAAGGATGAGACGGTAACAAAAATAGATCTGAATGTTTGAAATATCTATCGCTTAATGTATATGAAGGTCCAGGAAACACAAATCATGTCGGTTGCATCGTTATTGGCAAAACACTCTGCAAACTTTGTGGATAATTTTGACAGATTACATCATCATCGCTGTGAACTGCAGCGATCAGAATGAAGTATATGTTTGCTTTGGGTCGTTTGTTTACCTTGTGGAAGCTCCTGAAATACGCCGCCTTCTCATCTGGGTACTTCTCTAGCCGTCGAGGTCCTTTACTGGAGGCTTTCTTGAAGACCAGCCAACACCTTCGAAAGATCTGACAACAGAGAATGATGGGAGCCCTGTTAAAGCAATGCAACTACCCCAGAGCACTGTAGTAAGTTAGAGTGACTGAAGATATATGCTTCAGCAAAACACAAATTAAATGTCCAGAGAAATCGACCCACAGTAACCATAAAGTAACGCACAAAAAATAAGACAATCTGTGCTGAATGTATCTTTTCTAAGGCTGGGATTTCATTTCTTTCTATTATCTGTGTGGATAATAAGCTGTGGTGACTAATTAAAAACTTTCATGGCTTCACAGGCAGTGGAGGTTAACTTTCAGGCCACAAAGTAAAATTTTTGAGGGCTTGCAGATCACCCGCTTTCCTTAACTTACTGTGGTTTGCTTTGGCATTAGGGCACACTGCTAAAATCCCTACAGTTTTTTTTTTTGAGTTCTACCTCTTAAAGAATGATGAAGTCTAACCTTACAAAGCAAAGTGCTTAGAAAAGAAACTGCTTGAAAAACAGGATTTGTAAAATTAAGGTGGACATTTTTCAGGACATCTAGAGGTGTTTTTTCTCACAATTTGTTCATTATTGAAATGCTAATGCTAATTTTGGGTTTTCCAGGACATCGATATAAATAAAAACTAAATCAAGACTAATATACATAAACATTTCATATTTTTATTTTTGATATTTAGATTTTTCACGTGAAGAAAATTTGGTTTGAGATAACTTTCCAAATGAACATGTTAAAATAAAAGTCTACTGCAGGATAACACATTTTCTGGGGCTAAAAGTAACTAGGGAGAAAGATTTATTTAATTATTTATTCATTTTTTTCCATTATTTCCATATTTCTCTGCTGTGCATTTAGCAGAGTCCATATTTTTGATCCAAATGGCAACATATGGCCTTCAACTAAAATCATTTAACAGTAAATTACATGGTGAAATGGAGCATTTGAGAATGTTAGTGCCGACATAATTCAGACTTAAACAAATATTGCCCAAGTGTTTCAGTAGGTTACAGTAAGTGTTGCAATTACAGTAAACATTTCAAATTCCCCAAATGGCTCTTATTCCCAAGAGCTTTGGATAAACTGAGCTCTGTTGTACTGCACAAGCTGTGAAAGCAAGCTTAATAACTTTATAACTTAGTTTCAACCAGGAGTAATGTGCTTCCATCTTTTATTAAAGGTTTGTGGAACTCTCTCTCTCTTGCATGCACACACACACAGACACCAAATCATACCCATGTGAAGCTTAAGATGTTCAGGTTTGCTCTTGTTTTGTTGCTGAACATTTACTTTTGTGATAAAAAAAAAAAGTGCAAAACAAATCTGCCAACTTGTAGATGTCCATGACTGTAACTGTGTTAAAATGGTGTCTCAGTGGAGCCATCACTGCACAGTACATCAATATTGTCCTACTCTGCGTCCAGTCCATCAGTAATCAGTTTAGGTGGGAGTTTAATTGGCTCTATTTCATTTTATCACCCTAACATGAGACATCTCTGACTTATGGAAAGGCCACCATTCCAAAACACAATCACACCCTTTTACACAGACAATGTCAGTGTCTACAAAGCGATTACAGACAGAAGAGAGGAGCTCACAGTCTGAATAATTGTGATAGCCAACAGCTTATGAGTCCTATGTGGTTGCCTATCTTTAATAGTAGGATGCTTCTATTTCCTTGTGGAGACAGCCACTATCACTCTGCCTGATGTATGATTGCCCTGGGCAGTGCAGTTGTGTTGGAGAACCATGGATCTACGATTAATTTGTTTACTCAGCTGGTGTACTTCATAAAAGGCCCAGTGAGCTGAACTTGGCACTTTGCGGTAATTGACTAGAGTGGATCCCTAGGTCCTTATCGGTCTGCCTTGATGGGCCTCCATTCTAGTTAAGTGTTGCCCAAGCCCATTATAAACAGCAAACAACACAAAAGAGTGAACTACACTCTCTAATGCTCTGTGGATCATTCTCTACACATCTGTAACATTCCTTAAAGTAGTACGGAATAAAAAAAAATAAAAAAAGACAATGAAATCTCACACCATTATCAAAGTAATTCATAATGTAAAACTTTAGAGCTTTTTCCAGGAACAGAAGATCTCTTTTGACAGCATCCCTTACCATATTTGCCTCTTTAAAACAGTAAAATAAAAGCTTGCCAACTCCCTTTTGGGAACTTCAGTCAAAGTGATGGTGCCTCCTTGCTGCACATAAAGCAATTCACCCCAGGAGCGCTCAGATTAAGTAATTATACCGGCACAAAAGCAGGCTCCAAGAGATATAGCGTGAGCATAATAAGAGAACCAGGGGGGTATGAATGGAGAGGCCTTCATTTTGCACTGTCAAGGTAGCCCTCTTCTTGAGTTACTTATTCAGACTCTTACACTGATTTTAATTACGCACATTTGAAAACTCTATCACAGACCGCGCTAGTAAGATTCATTCATTTTAGGGTAGAATACTCTGCTTGGCACGGAACCCGGCGCTGCTGGCCTCTGATAAAACAAATTGATGATTCCAGGGAGTTTGGGTGAAAATAAGATCAGTTCAAGTCTTGTTTTAGGACACATCTGATTGTGAAAACACTCGCCTGTCCATTCACTTTGTCTCCCTGAATCCATGAAGTAGAAGTAGAACTGCTTCTCTGTGTTTTACTACTCTATCATGTCTTTCTGAGGTTTTTCTTGAGTTATACTGCCTCTTGTATGTTTACTTTGAGTAATATCGACTCCTACTACGGCTGGTAAGCTTCCTACATCAACCATACCAACCAGCTCTGCAGTCTAAGACTGTATTTACAGGTTTTGATGACAAAATCCTCTGTTCAGTACCCGATTTTCTGACAGCCTTTTCAAATATCTTCACGTTTTAAACTTGAAACAACCTGCATTCACTAATAAGGGTACTGTTTTTCCGAGACGAAGGTAAACCAAACATTATAACACATGCAAATGAGGCAGAACTAACACAACCATCACTGCTTTCCAAAGCATCTTTCAAAGGTCCGCAATGACTTAAATAGGGGAGAGAAGATTAGTTTACTTGTTGGAGCTTGGCCGTGTGTGCTACTCATCACTGCACAATCATTCATATGGAAACAAAGTAGAAGAGTGTTACACTTTACTACAGGCAAGATTGTGTGTTTAGATGATATTTCTGAGTCACAGCAGATTTTGTTTTAAATATATGGCCCCAAAACGGATCTAGCATTCTGTGCTTTTCTAAAATAGAGGTGGGAATTGCCAGAAACCTTCCAATCGGACAATAATACACCAATATTTGGTTGCTCATACAATATGTTTTGCAACAAAATTCAGGAATTGGAATTTTGCAATAACTGCAATGCAAGTTTGTTGATTTTTCTTAGAACAAGTGAAACGTCTGATTTGCGCTAAACATGAAGTCCGTCCGTCCCCCTGGCAGATATTCTGAAAATGAGTGTAGGGATTGTCATGGAGAGTCAGTCAGTCCCTTTGCACATACGCACACACCCAGACAATTACCACATCCCAGCACTTCTCCACAATGACAAGTCAAATATAGCCAGGTTATTTAAGTCTCCTGAAGACAAAATTATTCATGTGGTCCACTGGTCTCAATGGTGGACATATATCGAGCGGGTCATGAGGACAAGACAAATGAGAGGGCCTACATCAGGATGTAAACCGCTTAATTTATTGTGTATTCATCCAAATGGAATTTGTTCATTAAAATTAAACATTCATTAACACGATTTTGGAAGATTTATTGAAGATAATTCATTTTTTTAACTAATGTTGTTGTATGTTGTTGGCATTTGCGCTCATGCATCTCTGTCCTATTTATGATTGAGAAAATGGGCTAAAGCAAAATCAGTGTTTTAAGCTAAAATACAGAAGTCATAAATATACACCAGGATTTACTATGAGCACAGGACTTAGTAAGAGCTTAAACAATTTATTAACTTCTCAAGATAGAACATTTCCTGCGTTGTAGTCGGGCCAAAAAGAAGCTATTTCTGGTGACAACATGCCAGGAGTATATAAAAATGCAAGTGAAGGACTCTTAAAGTATAAGGTAAAATCTTCTGATGTGCACAGACCAAAGAGAGTGAAGTCTTTTTAGATATCTACTTCAGAAGAGCACCTGCACATCCAGCCATGATGCAAACTCGACTGCTTGTAACTTTGTATATATACAGTTTGTTCAAATGTACATTAAATTTAAATGGAAAAATCCTGGTGATTGTTGACATCAATTTGCATGAAATCCATTCTGTATTTCAGCTTGCAAACTCACACAAACAAAAACCCCCCAGAAACAGAATACTTTCTGCAGGCACTGTGCTGTATATAAATAAAATAATCCCTCTCTGTGTGATTCTAAGCTCCTATCAAAAAACAAGTACACCAAGCACAGCATCAGAAACAATGTGCCAAAGAGACTTCCAAGGGCAGTCGCTTCACTTTTAGGGAGGTCTGTCTGTGAGAACAGAATGGCGTCAGGAAGCAGGTCATAACGTGCAAAGAGTTCATCAACTCTAGACCTAAAACGACAATCATGCTGAGACTGGAGCAAGGATTAAAGTCAAAGTATGATAATAGAGCTACCAAATGGGAAACTTTGCTCTGCTCGTACATGTTTGATCACGCCCAGAAATCAGTGCTCACGAGCTCTTGCAATAGTAATGTTGTCAATCGGTGTCCAATTGATTGCTTAAGACGTGATTGGTGCATGATAATTGTGGCAGTGCGATTGGTTTTGTGTGTTTGTGTGTTTGGGATTGGTTTTGGGTGATTGTGTGTGTGTTTGTGATTGGTTTTGGGTGTTTGTGTGTGATTGTGTGTTTGGGATTGGTTTTGGGTATTTGTGTGTGTGATTGTGTGTTTGGGATTGGTTTTGTGTGTTTGTGTGTGTTATTGTGTGTTTGGGATTTGTTTTGGGTGTTTGTGTGTGTGATTGTGTCTTGGGGATTGGTTTTGGGTGTTTGTGTGTGTTATTGTGTATTTGGGATTGATTTTGGGTGTTTGTGTGTGTTATTGTGTGTTTGGGATTGGTTTTGGGTGTTTGTGTGTGTGTTTGGGACACTGTGGTAGCCTGAGTGGCAACTGGAGACAGGTGTGTCTAGTTGCCACAGCTGCAGATGATGAACCAATCAGGCAGGAACCTATTTAGGTTCCTGTCACACACCGCACACTGCGACGCTCGTATTATGTTTGTACTCTTTGTTAGCACCGTTTATTTGTCTCTGTTGGAGCTTTTTCAGTTAAACAATAAAGAGTGGACGAGGAAGGAAGGAACGGCATCACAATAATCTTTCCCTCTTCGCTCTGGCAACAACTTTCAGCTTTGTCTTTCAGCTGACATACAACAGACAGTTTCAGTCATGACGCTGGACACAAGTGAATCAATTGCCATCTAGATTGCATCACCGTGTCCTACGCTGTCTCATTCGGACAGGATAAACCACCGCCACTCTAACAAGACATTATAAAGGAGAAATCAGACAGTCACACACCCCACGGACCCCATTTTGAGCCACGTTTGAGGCTTCAGTCATTTTCTGCAAGTGGCCCCAAACGCAGAATCCGTTCACTTCAGAGAGCATTACCAAACTTGAGGCATTATTGAGGATCTGTCTAGCTTCTCAATAAAATATGAGCCTTCTTCTCCCACAGGCAAATCACTCATCAATAGGATGAGCGGAGCAACTGTCGAAAATCGTGACAATGATTTCCAGTGACAGCTCGCTTCAGGTAAATGACTAATCATACAGCCGAATAAAAATAGTCATCTGTTAAAAGCACTTGTGAATGATGAAATGCAATCACAGCACCTTGGAGGCACAAATGCAACTATTATTCCTCGGATTTTTGATGGAAAAGGACAACTGTGGGAAGAGGCTCTAACCTCATGCTGATTCATGCCTTCCACAAACTGTGCTTTAACGATGATTGCTGTTGCACTGACTTGCAATAGAAAACAGGAGAGCACTTCAATCAAGGTAGCCCTACAACACTCACTCTTGGTGGTAAGAGAGCACTTTGACTGCTACTTACCATGTAGCCTATTGAGCTATTTTCAGAGATGAATTGTTCACCTTGAAATGCAAAGAAAACATCCAAACATGAAAGCGTGGGGTTATTACGTTGCGTTGCATGCGAGTGCGTCTGCGTCTGTGTGTGCAGAATGTTTGCTCTCTCGATCAAATTCCGAGCAATCGTGCGGACAGAGTCTTCCTCCCCATCTAGCTCTGCATAAGGATAAGGTTCAGTGTTCCCCTGGTGATAATGACGCCTGATGGACTATGACAGACCAGGCTCCGCAATATCAGCTGCTGGTGCTGGCAATCAATTTCAGACGGCGGCAGGGTCTGTGCCACAGTGTCCATCTTTATAATTTGATTTGTTATCCCGTCGGACAGTTGTTACAGCAATCGCTGCAGTGATCACTCCCCCAACCCACGACCCTGTCCTCCAGCTCTCCATCCCAATCCTCCCAGGACGCTTCCGCCATTTCCACAATTCTCTCGCAAATGTAGTGACAACAAAAGTTCCACTTAATTGGAGCCGGCTCCCTCCCTCTGTCTTCCCTCGCCGCTGGCTGTCACCTTTGACTTCATTCATTCCGTTCCCCCTCCGACTCGTCTTCACAGGCCCCCAATCAACCTTCGCTCTAGACCAAAATATATGTTCCATCCCATCTAAAATGTTTTGGACATCCCATAATTTTGTAATTCGGCTGACTACATCTGTTGGCTGGGTACTGAGCCAGGCATGCCCCAGTTAATCATAGATTACTTTATCTGGGCCATTCCAAATCCTCGTGTAATGCAGTGCTACCTTAGCAGCAAGTAATCACTGCCCCCCACCCCGACCCATCCAAATCATTCTCCCCCTGCTCTTCCTCCCTCCTCATTTCTCTCTGTCTCCCTTCTGTCCTCATCCTCAGTTTTACATTTCTCCTTTCTCATTCCACATCTCGTGTCAATGAATGATCGGACACTCATCAAACATTCATGAGTCAAAGTGGTTTAGAAATGTAATATGGTGGTGTTAGTAACCATTATTTCATTTATTAAGGCTTTGGCTGTAACTGTGTGGCACTGCACTCACAGTATTCATTACCGGAACCTCGATCCTGGTCACAATGCAGCATGAAATATGATGGACAACAGGTTCCAGCTGAGTCCTCGCCAAAAGCACAGGGTCCGTCTACCCAATATGACAAAGCCTGCAAGGGCAGGGGGTATAAAAATGACCATGCAACGGACTGGAATAAAAGAAGGCGAGGGAGTGATTGAGAGAACAGGAGGTGGGGAGAAAGAAAAACAAAATAGCACATGAAAGAAGCAGACAGAAACAAAGCAAGAGTCCTGAACCGTAGACGCGAATGTCTGCAGTCCTCCATTGGTATTCAAGATAAATTACACTTATAAATAGGAAAGGAAAGGACGGTGATATCAAGTGCTGTATAGTTCAAAGGAATCGATCCTCCTGCCCCATATTGACAGAGATGACAAACAACAAATAAAATCTTGGAAACCAAAGATCCCGGCCTTGTCTTGTAACCTGACAAACCTCTTCCCAACTCATAAAATTCCTACTCTTGTTTCATATTGTTGTGGAAGAGCCGTGCAGTCCAATGTCGGACAGCCTCGAGCAGAGAAGCGTTAGTTAAAATGTCACACGCTGCGTGGACCCAGCCGTCATGGCCAGCAGAGCATTTTTAAACACAAAAGTACGAGTACGAAAATAGCAGCCAAATTATTCTGAAGGAGATGTAGGTCAATATTGAAGTTTCTCTCTCAGGTGTGAGGGAGCGAGGCAGAGTGGGGAGACTTTCTTTTTTTTTTTATATAGTGTAAACAGGGCAGCATATTGCTCGTGTCGGTTTAGACTGCAGCTTCACCAGCACCCACCCGGGAGCATTGGATCTTGTGGGCAGCGCTGTCACACAATACACAAGTCAGAGACAGAACTGGCAAAAG
>OMNV01008907.1:22359-50099 GCA_900303265.1 Brotula barbata
AGAAACAAAACATTACACCACAATCATGCTCTCATAATCTCCAGTTTGGTCGTGTACGCCTGGCTGTTAAGGTATTTCGCTGTACACCGCTGCGTATTTCCAGCGGTATTGGCTGTAGTGACACTTCTGGCAGGCACCCTGTGGCCTATATGAGGCTGTGAATGTATAAAACATTTTTACACTAGAACAATTTTGCTGTAAGTCATCATTACGATAACTGCCCACTCTTTCAACCATCCCTCATCCCAACCTCTCAATGTATTACAGCTTTAGTCAGCAATCCCCTGCACGCACGCACACACACACATACACGCACACACACACACACACACACACAGCAATTTCCATTTAATCCATCTACAAGGCTGAAACGGCCACATTTACAGACAATAACACGCAGACAAAGACGGATTTGACTATGTAAGAATACCCTCGCTGACAAGCAAGTTGAGACCACCGCAGACAGAGAGACGGGCAATGGTATTTTCTGTAAAAACAGGAATGAGTCGTCCGGGCAGAAAGCAAATCCATAAATGAAGCAGAATACGGCCTGCATGCACAAAATTCTATTTAGGTCTAACTGTAATGTAGGCAGGGACCTCTTTTTTGTAACAATTTGGCGGTAGCACCTCCTGCAGCTTTCAGATGAAATTAGCATCTAGGCCAACAGGTGAGGTGTGTTGTAGGGAAACCAAATAGAGTTCCTCAGAAGTGTCCGACTTCAGCCACAGTGGGGAGAGAATATAAAGTGAGAGGATGAAAGGGCTCTTGGTAACCCTGCCTGCAACCACGATGCACCTCCACTATTTGACCGGCTTAATTACCTTTAGCTGACCACTTGATTATCATATCAATAAGGACTGCGGACTTGAATGTGGCATGTTTAGTGGGGTATTGAGTGTTTTTCCAGGACACTTTGTCTGACCATTTATTTGCATTTCATCAGAGGCCCTAAAAGCAGTAATCCTGATGCAGTGGTTGAGCTATTCCCCAGAGGATTAATTCTAAAGAGGTCCTCACGTATTGATGTTCGGGCTGCCTCTCTGATACGGCTAGCTGGGAACGAGGCGAGCTCTGGGTCTGTAACAACTATCCCCTTACACCCAAATCGCACAGATTAGTGCACGCTAGAACAAAACTTCACATTGGAAATATGGGGGATGAATGCGTGTGTGTGTGTGTGTGTGTGTTCGAGGAGGAAGACACAGCAGTGCACTTTTATGTCACAGAATGGGGTCAGATAAAGTTTGTCATTTTGTTTTTGTCTCATTTCCTCCCAAACAACACACTCTCTTGGATTAAGTGAGCTGTGATTCGGTGTCACCGTGTGTCTCAGCACGAAATCATTGAGGAATGCAATTATCACTTAGCCCAACAGACACATCGCTGAAATGAGAGCGAACAACTGGGAGCATAGCAGGACATTGAGAGGGAGGGAGGCTGAGCACCGTGTGTGTGTGTGTGTGTGTGTGTGTCTGGGGGATCACTACTGGGTTTTAACACCAGCTAATGTTCACCCCAACGTCCGCTCTGAACTTGAAACTATTGAATTAGCCGCGTGGCTGTCACATTAACTAGATTCTTCTCTTTCGTACCCATAATTCACCACAGAACTTTGTCCAGATACTTCATGTTTGCAGTTGTTTTATGACTGTTAAGAGTCATTATACTCTCCATCATGACCTTTAAATGATTCCTTCAACGTGCCACTGCCAAGGCGCCTATTGTGTGTTCCATTTCCCTTGGCAGACCTTATCCAAAATTCATTCCCTGAACAATAATTCTCCAGGAAGTATTAAAAGCTATTTAATACAAAGGGGATCAGATTGGGTTGGCCTACACTTGAGGTCATTTTAGCTCATTAGAATTGAGTGCATATTTAAAAAGCAAGCAGCTTTGCACATGAGAGAGCCAGCTGTGGTGTCTCATACCAGTGTGCTCAGCCGCACAGGTTCCCAACTGTCACCCCCGTGCTCACTGAGAGGTAAACTGTCACCTCCTTACTATTAAAAGAACTCCCCTGAGAAAGGGAAAGGGAGAATGGGAGAGCGGAGTACAAACTCATCTCCACACAAACAAACAGTGCCTCCGCGGAGAGAGCGGTGACACGAGCCGGAGCGTTTTTGTTTCCGCGTACCGAAGACGCCAAGGTCAACGTTTTTAACGGCGCATTAATAATACACGACCTCACAATTAGCACCAAAAAAAAAAAAAAAAAAAACGTGTTTGGTAGACAGCTTAGGCAAATTTACTTCATTCAGCCAGGCTATTTGCTTGGATTATAATTAAATCAAACGTTGTTTATTTAGCAGGGCCATAATAATGTTTACCTCTGCACCACCTTGAGTAAATTAAGAACGCAGACACGAAGACAACGACGCTGACACACATAGAGTCGCGCGCGCACGGCCGAGGCTATCTTTGGCGGCATACGCTGCCGTACGCGTTTGGCAAGCCGGCTGATGAAAGGTAACGACGGGAAAAAGAACTCATTATAGATCACGATTCAAACATAAAAGGAGAGGTGGGACGTTTTTTTCCGAGAATAACTTCATCTGATCTTTTATTTTACTCTACACGGCTGCTTGTCAGCTGTGACAGCTAATCTACACAGACCCGGTTTGAGTTTAATTGAATTTGTATTTGCATGTACACATATGCAAATAAACACAATAAAATACCCAAATCCATGCATGCGCACACTCGCACGCAAATGAGGCAAACGTAGCTGCAGAGTCGAGCCCTCAGGGAAGGTCTGTTGATTAATGAGGGGGAGAAGGGAAAGAGAGGAGGATGAAGCAGAAGTGTTAATGGAGCCGTGATAGATTCATCTCAGCCTGGTGTTTTATAGGTGAATCTCCAGTGTGTCTGCACAATATAAAAATACCACCGAGAACTGTAAAAGTTAATCCACGGTGTCGGAGATGAAATATTTGAAATCTTCAACACAACTCCAAAAACGTGCTGAAATTCTCAAGGAGAGGGACGCGTTTTTGGCGAGCCTTTTGAGACGTCGGCTTCCTTACGTCGGCGACGGCACCCAGCGTGATTTTAATATCCGAAGCGCTTTGCTCATAACTTTTAGCACGTCGCTGAAATTAAACTTCTTTGTATTTAACAGTTGGAACATAAATTATGTAAGTCGATAATGTGCCTACTTCATTTCCACAGAAGCAACTGCAGGTTTTATGTTTCCATGGCAGGGCGGCGCATCTCTTCGGTTTCATAAATATTAATGTACATCAATTTTGTCTCCCATAAACAATTTAGCGAGGAAGACAATCACTACCATCAGCAGTGCATGGATGTTAAAACTTTGATTATACTCCTATCAAGGCGATAGATCTTTCTTTTGTTTTTTTTCAAACTCCGCGTCAACAGCGTGCCTCGAAGCTTTTCTGTCTGTTTACTATTATGATGCTGACTTAAATGTCGTGTGCGCGTGTCGGAGTGTAGAGTCTGCTGGAAATAGCCACGACCGATCCCTCTATTGAGCTCTGACGTCTCCCCCACGAGGATTGAAGAACTGCACTTTACAAAGCAGTTCATCAGAAAACACCGGCCACACGGAGCTGTTATGGACGAGCGCCGGCTCGGTGTAACATGTGTTTGTGAAAGGATTTCTGGCTGAGAGACAGCGAGCAAGACAAAGATGGCAAGGAGGAAAAGTGGCAGAGAATGTGAGTGGAGTCCGGCCTGGCATTTTAAGAGCACGATGCTGAATGAGGACGGAGGAGGAGTGTGTTGATACAATAGGTCATTATTAGCCACCAGTCTTTCTACACTATAAGGTACATTACTTAATCAATTCAGTCTTAGACAGCGCTAACTACTAAAAACACTGTCCCAGTTCACGACAGAAAGCTTTTTTGATAATTAGGAACAACGGGAATCAATGATCTGAAATGTTAAAGTGAGCTGCGGGCTGAGATTTATTTATGAACGGGACTATATAATAGAGGCACATTCTTCACCATGAATAACGACTGTTGAGCTGTTGTTCCCATATCCTGCTAGAGATGCAATTCATCAGAGCCAATAAGAACTGGTAATTTGTCTTCAAGTCTTTGTCTGATCGAGGAAGCTGACGAAAAGCAAAGGCAACGGCCGCACAATGTATAGCTCTGTATATCTGCGAATTAATGTGCTGAGTCCAACAACATCTGTCACAATAGGAGCCAAGCACGAAGATTCATGCATCCCTGGGGCGCGATGAAATCGTAAACAAAACTAAACATATTAAAAATATCATCCTGTTTCTACTACACTTCCACAACTGTTTGGCAATATCGACTGTGGAGCGGAGAGAGAGAGAGAATTCTGTGGCCACAAATGTCAGAAACTAATGATTTTCTAATTGGTATTAATTGATTTCTTGGGACAGCGCTCGTCCCGTTTGTCCATACTGTTTGAAAAATGAATCACAATTGTTGAACGTGGACTATAGCTGACAGTCTTTCCTACGCTCCACTGACAAGTACACTTCCTGGGGTGGAAAATCTCATGACATCCAGCATTCTGGACGGCCTGTCATTGTTAATAGTCAGCGCATGGAAGGGGCAAGATCCTATCTTAAATGGCTGTGCCATCTTGGACAATAGACACATTGTTCTCCACTTCTTTTTCTGTGCTTCTGTGGGTTGCTGTGCGCCAACAAGCGGGAACATACCCACGCCATTACAATACCGACTCTCCGAGCAAAGGCCAATGGTCGCAGAGCACAAATACCCAGTTGTGAGTCAAAAACTCCTGGGCGAGACAAAAGGGAGAGAGAGAATAGAAGTGCTCGTGGGGGGAGTTACACACGGATACGAGAAGAGAGTCACCTAGTCAAGCAAAGTACATTAAGATGGCCTAACTCTTAATTTTGAGCTAATAAATAACAGCTGTGTGCCTCTGTCAATGTTAATGGCTTCATTAATATCCGATAAAATATCATTTCTCTCTGCTTAGCACCACGCTGACGGCACCGAGAGCTTTCCCCACACTTTTTTTTCTTTCACATTCTCGAGGTGAGAGGACTGGAGTTACACTGATAATGAACTATATTCTCAGGCTTGACATTTAGTGCCGGCCGTCCGATACACACACAGATTTTCCTAAGATTCTCAGCTCCTAATGGAGTCCAGTCAAAAAAGTGCACGTGTGAAATATTGTCTTGCAGGATTAACTATCACGAACGGAACAAAGATGTACAGATGGGTTTTATATTCATGAGTAAATATTAATAATAAATGCCTGATCACATTTTCGGTATAGCTGTTGTGTATCACACACCCAAGGCACCTGGAGCGCGTAGTAAATATTCCCTCTTGTCAAACACTGCCGTGATGTAGGATGGGATAAAGTCACATAATATAGTTGGCTGCATGAATCTCATGTCACACATAAAACATCCTAAGGCCTTCCTGCAAGCATCTATCAAACACAGAGCAGCAGCTGTCACTTGTTTTTACCTCCCCAAAATACAGCGTTTTATTGCCCCACAGCAAATTGTATACATTACCACGACTGTGAAAATAGGTCAGTGTCAAAAAAGTACTTTACCTCCAGAAACACTGATGTGCGCAGGGCAAAGTGCCAGTGAAGTGTATGAGCATTCAGCGAGTGAGTTTAGGGAGAGACTGAGGTGCTCGTGTGATGGGAAAGGAGAGTTTGAAGTTCTGTCTCTACAGCATCTCCTTTAAGGCTGCATCTCAAAATGTTCGAGAACAGAGGGCTCGAGTGAGAGAGGAACACACAGGGAGCAAAGTTAAGTCAACAGTTTTTGTTGAGAGACGTCGAGAAAAGTTCGAAAGATTGAGAAAATATTCGGCTGACCTTTTCTGCTAAGAACGGCTTTCCTTAAACAGGGGGACTGTGTTCCTGATCTGAGACTGGCAAACAAATTAGTCAAAGGTCACCCTATCCAGCTTTTCAAGTTAGACCGTCCCGCTGATAGCGTCGGCCATTTTTTTACTCAGGGAGAAAAGACCACAGGGATGATGGCAATATCCTGCTGTGTATCCAATGCTGTGTATTTTTCGGCACTAACAAAGCCCCATCACTTGTACTCTACCCCCAGGACTCCGTGTAATCTGTCTTTGCTATTGTGACCATTTACTTTGTCTTCATATAGTATAATAATTGCAAACGGTAAAAAGCTGTAGGATTAAAATTAATTGAGAATCCAAATACTGTTCTCAGGCAGAGTGTTTACTTGTTTGCACCAATTCTTCAATGTTGAACCAATCCAGTGTGTGTGTGTGTGTGTGTATGTGTGTGTGGGTGTGTGTGTGTGTGTCTCTCGTTGCACTGTGTCATGGGGAATGGCCTGCTGGGGTTATGGAAAGGGTGCAGTGTGGGGTGATGAATAGGATGCTTTTGTGCTCAGTCTCTCTGCTGTCTGCAAACCAGTGAAGGGGAGAGGGGTGAGAGAGAGGGATAAGGTGAGGGAGATAGTCGGATAAAGGGGAAGAAAGAGGTGAGGAGATAAAAGAGAGAGGAGAGATGAGAGAAACTCTGAGAAGTGTGGGGGTACAGGTGAGATGTAGGGAGGTGGAAGGTGAAAGAATGGAGGAAGAGAGAAGAAAAGGGCTACTTGAGCATTCATGGCTGCTCCCCACGCAGTTGTCTCTTCGACCGACAAAGCAACAAACACATTCGCTAACGTAGTAAATTGGTGTCATCCATGTTTGTGTAAAAGGTAACAACTATCCCCGGAAACCAGACCAACGGGAGGCAGAGCGCCCTAATTGGTCATTTTGATCGCACTGCAGATTATGTGACCTCATGGCACCTAACCTTCACACATGACGGGCTTTGGAAATGAGCCAATCACATTGAGTGATGCTGATGAGTTTGGCCAAAGCTGTTGGTGTAGCCACCTAGAGAGAACCATCCAAGTGTGTGACTTGGTAATCAGAAAAAGTAGAAACATTTTTAAATGGCACAGCATTACAATAGAGACTGAGGTGGAGGTATTAGAAGGTCAACTGTGATGTCAAGTTTTGATGTGTGATATTTAAGAGACCTTTAGAGCACTAAGAAGCATAAACTCAGCATCACGTGAGGAAAAAGAACCCACCCCAGACCGGGCAGGCCTTCAATTACAGTTGGGCAGGTATAGTTTGCATAGCATTCACTATCTGTGACCCGATGGACGGAGGTCAGAGTATCACTGATATCTGTTTGTCAATGAACCAATTTCTCCAACGGACTAAATATGTTTTTCACACCGCTTACATTCTCTTTTGCTTAAAAAAAAAACTCAAGGTTGTGCATACCCCAGCCAAGGCCAAACAATTCTCCAGTTATGACTCCTTCTCTCAGTGATGAAATTTAACAGGTTACTGGCAAGACCACGATGGCAAACCCCCTGTGACTCAAACTTTATCGGCCTAAACATAAAAGTGGTTATTACCACACTACCATCTGGCCAACCCTTAACAGAATTTAATGGGTTATGCCCTGGATCATGTCCAACCTGTCCAAACACAGACAGACAAATATAACTATTTGCCACACATGAGAAAACAAACAAACAAACAACTAAAGAGTCAAACTATTATGTGTGAATGCTACAAATGCAGCTTTTTCTTTCTGGTGTTTTGTAGAATTGCACACTTTTTGATATATATATATATAACAAACTAACATATTCCAAGTAGACACTGAAAATAATTTGAAAATATTGCTTTGTTTTGAAAACTAATCAAAGGCCCTCATTTCCAATAGGACGTAGGGATAATAACTCTCTCCTAAATATTACTCAGCTATTGATTCAACAACACCATTGACAAATGTAATAATAAATAACCAGTAAAATAATACAGTCAAATAATAATAATGATACAAAAACAATGGCTAAGAATTATAACATAAGTATAAGAGTTTCCAACCACCCAAAGATGCATCCTTTCACATAATAATGGTCATAATGATGATGAGGATAATCATGTTCAATCTTAACATCTGAATTGCAATAAAATAGCAGTGGTGTGGTCGTTTTATTCTCCCCACAAAATGTAATCAAGCAATAGGAATACTGGCAAAAAAAAAAATGTACATAGGATGAAGTGATCACTCCCTGTTTCCTGCTTTGTTATGATTCTGTTCACTGGGAATTTAATGAGAATTTGCCTGCAATATCCAATTCTATCATGGAAAGATGATACTTTATGTCTACCCACGGAGGGGTCCTCTGAGGCCATCTCTGCATGTCTTTCAAATGATGAAACAGCAGCGGATAGGAGTGGAAGGCACGGGGAGTGGGCGAGCAGGACACAATAAACATTCTGTTTTTCTCCGGCGTCACAAACAGCAAGATTAGATCTAGAGCTGGCACACATACGGCATCCATACCCCCAGCACAGTCAACACAGCATGCGTCCTCCTGCTGAGCAGTTGTAGGCTCCCTCCCTCTCTCTCTCTGTGAATCCATCTAGCTAATAGCATATGCGAGGAAGTAAACAGACCAAGCCAACTTTGTATGAGCAAGCCAATTTGCATGTGAACAACAAGAAATGGCTTGTGTTGCAATTTGTTATTCCGTGTTTTGCTCGTTTGTGCGAGACAAAATCTTGCCACGACAGTAAAGGTTCCACTTCTTCAACAGAGATCGAGCGTTAAAATTCAACAGCACCAAAGAGTGGCGTGGTGTTGATGAAGCCAGGTGATGATGTGAGGAGGCAGACATCATTAGCCTCCATCATCACACTTCATCAGAGGAGCGTGCCCGCTCTGTTAGCCTGACAGTGTAATGAGCTGGAAGTATGAACAAAAGCAGATGGCTTTATAAGTCAGACAATAAGGCACTCATAATTGAATATATATCATTCATTTCAATTTAAGCTGTCAAGCTATTTTTCTCCTTGCTGAATCTCGGTGGCAATCCATTATCAGAGGCTTGAAGAGCTGCCAGCACTCCGAATCAGCTGGATTTCAATGAGAGTTTTCAGTCCTGGGAATAATCCATCACGACTGAAAGAGAGTTAAAGTACAGAAAGGCTGTGCTGACTGAGCGTAATGATAATTTGTCTGGTGATGAACGGCGTTCCCCTTTTGCTATTTACTACTTCGCACTAGAATCAAACCCCACAACCATATAACATCTGATAATCTGCATCAAACAAATTATATTGATGTAGTAATGGGAATTACAGCCTATGGTTGCCAGAAGGCTACGGGAATGTGATCTTATCAGATTCCAGCGGCGTATTCCCTGTGTTATCATACTTTATGTGGGCTTACAGTGAAAAGCGAGGTTATTAGTATTCTTGCTGGATTATTTATCTCATCTGGTGTCCCTGTGGCTATTTGCAGAGTTTATGGCTATGGCTAATAATTATAAGAGCTGTTATTCACAACAATACAATCTAAAAACTTGATAAAACTTCCACTAAGAAAATGCAAAGTTCCAGCCTGTAAACAGAAAAAAAGAGAGGACATTTCACATAAACTTGACGATGTAAAACCTCAAATGTAACCATAAACAGACAGAAATCGACAATAAATCAGAATGTACAGACGTGTTTAACCACAAACTTACAAACTTGGCCTCTGTTTTCCTCTCAGCAGGACAGAGCCGACGGACTGTTTTCCCTAATTCATTCTCCTTGATGCTAAAACACCGCAAACAACCGGAACTCTTCCTCCTCTACCTCCACCACCTCCTCCTCCTCCTCCTCCTCCACCGCGCTAAGCAGCAAGTGCAACAGTACTCACCCCCAGTTTCTTACTCCGTATCCTCACGTATCCCTGTTTCACTATGTCGTTGAAGTTGGAAGCCATGGTGAAGGGAAGCCGGTAGCTTCCGGGACAAACGCCGCGAACGAAGCTCTTTTTCGGGCACTGGGAGCTTCGGCTACACGGTCGGTCGGTCCGACATCCAGCAGGAGGAGAGCGAGCGCTGAGGCAACCTTCGCCTGTGCCAGCGCTCGTGCTTCCCGGCTTCAGGCGGCGCGTTCCATCCGGGAGAGGAGGGAGATACCAAACGTCAGCTGATTCACCTCAGGAGAGGAGAGGAGAGGGGAGGCTTCCTGGACCACACCATCCCCAAAACCTTGCGGGGGGTAAACTTGAATCAAGGTGGATGAGATTTTCCCCCATGCTTACATTTTGGCTTTTGTTCTGATTTTTCACAGAATAAATACAATGGCTTGATGAGTCAAATATACTCATTTCGGAATTTTCATTAAATTAACTGTCTGATTCCCATATAACAGCGGTTCTCAAACTGTGGTATATATGCCGTCTGTGGTACATGAAACGTCCCCTGCTGATAGGCCAGATGAATCAAGGAACTACTACCGGAAATGAACAAAATAGCAATTTGGGGGAATTCTAATTGGTTTCAGAAGATGTATACTATAATATAATAATAATATATAATAATGTGATAAATAATAATAATAGTAATAATAAATGCAATGTCAGAACGTTACAATGGATATAGTTATTCAAACTAAAGATCAGCTGCTCTGATTGGCCAGTCATAGATAGCTCATTTTGTAAACTTGCAGTACTTTGGAGGACTGTACGGTACCATTTCTTGGATGTTTACATAGATGTGGACGAGCGTGGTGCAGCAGGTCTGAAGAGGGAGGACAAAGTCTTAATATCATCCACGACACAATTTCATACTGCTGCTGAAACCGACCAATCAGTCTACAAGACATCCAACCAGAAAATATTCTTCAGCTGGTTAAAATGTAAAGCCCAAAGTAACATACTTTCTTAATAGAATCACCAAAAATCCTTTTTCCCTTTGTGGATCATTGAACTAATCTGTCATCATGGTCGATAAACACTCTTAGTTGATTGGTTGGTTTTTTTTTTGTACCTTATGGGGAATGAGTAAGCCATCAGGCATTACTGAAAAACCATGGTCACATCTCAAAAAGATGAGGAAACAGCTCCATGATTTGGTCTTTAATAAGTGCTAAATTTTAATAGGTCTTATTAACTGAATTGAAGTGCAGACAGACGGTAACCAACTGACTCATTTTTCAATTAGAATTAGTGCCAGCGCCGTGCTTGTGGTTTGGGTTGCTGTGTAATGATTCTTAGCAATAATATGTTTAGATTTTTCCTTTAAGACTTCCTGCATGCAGCAGCAGCATATTGATGTTTTGTTGTTTTATTCTCATTTGTTTGTGTAGGTGTATATTCAGTATGTGTTAACTTTTGTGCTTCTGAACAATAAAATCAGTACTCACAGCAGATTTTACTGTTGCACAGGATGAATAGTCTTTGTTCCTAGCGTAATGATCTCCTTGATTGGTAAATTTAGGTATAATGCTCTGAAATAAACGTTGCAATTTAAAACGCCCAATTTTACCCATCAACATGTTCCAAGGAAGTAATGTAGATATGCAAATGTACAAAACAGCTTAGTGTTCCGACTAATTTACACCAATTTGGTACCTTGCCTTTTTGGTTATTACCTGTCTGAGCATGAATATAATTTCCATATTTTTCACCAGGCAACCCATTAATAAGGAAATACAATTTGAGATTGCCAGTGTGTGAGCACCCTGTTTTGCCATTATGAGGTGGCAATAGATTGATGTTGTTGATTTGTTGTAGAATAAAACCAGATAGCCTAGTACCCCATTAACGAATCAAATGAATTGTAAGCAAACAACACACGCAGTCATGGTGGAGGAGCACAGATGCAGTCTGCAGACTGGCAACCGAATAGCAGTGAAAATGAAAGCACATAACAGATTGTAATCCCTGTCAAAGCTTTACTCCCGATCAGGATGGAGTGAGATGTGGCTCTGTGTGTGCAGCTGTAGAGGGTGAAAGCCTCGGTACACGCCTGTACATTCAGATGAATCAGGTATATTGATATGAAGGACTGCCTTACTTATGTTGATTAAAATGTGGAGGAGAATGAGGGCTTATATAATAGAGTTATATACTGTAGATAACTGTATTGTGATGTTTAAAATAATCCTCCCAAGGTTAATCTCTCGTTTTACTTTGCAGTCTAACAATTAACACAGCACCATATGCCGGCAATACGAGTAAACAGATTTCATTTTATGAATGGGGACGGCAACGTTCCCACCCATCCGGCACCTTTGTGATTTTGCACATTTATCCTCACGATAATGTATGTATTTATGTATTCCTCAAAGAAAATAGCTTGTGCCTTCCGTGGCTGAGGGCTTTGTTCGGTGCACTATTGATGGTTGACACTTTGAGAACTGCTGTTCTATCAAGTGGCAGAGCTAAAATAAAAATATCTGTATTTTTCTTTTGTGTTCATCACATTCACCGGGGAAAAGGAAAGAACAAGCTGCCACCCTTCCAATAAACAGCTTCACTTTGATAGTCTTCACATCTTCCTGGAAGTGTCCTGAAATTTCAGGCTTGTCAACATTGTTTTTTTTTTTCCTGTTCTTTTGTTTTTTCGTCATAATCTTCTGCGTACAACGTGGCCTTGTTCCATTCCCACAGCCTTGTCACCTCCTCCTAAGAAAACAATGCTGACAGCAACAATGTTATGACAAAATTAGGATTAAATATTTGCTCTGGTGACTGAGTTTGGAGATACTGGAAGTAAGCGCCTGCTGTGACACGGGACGAACAACCATTTTGGCTTCAGTCGGTCTCAGATAGGAAGGCTGCACAGTGTGTAGTCCCCACAGAAACCAACATATGGCCCTGACATACATGAATAGTTGCCAAGAGGGTCAGATATGGGGAGTTTTTCTCAAGAGCGGAAGGACCTTCATCAAGGTCAGGTGCAAACCGAATCTGCTGAGCCGTAGAAAAGAACTGCACCACTATAGCAATTTATCTGGTATTGACCTCATAATCATCATCATTTTTCATAGATGTTCCGCATCAGGTATACAAGTCCCTTCACATCTGCGATGATTAATACTGGTAAAATTGAGCTGCTTGCAGTGAAATCACAACACCCATTAGAACACCAGGCATTCTTACAGAAGATTGAATTGTTTGTTTAGTCTCTGCAGAGGGGGAAACAACCTGGAGATAGTTATGATGGACCGGTGAAATATTAAAATTGCCTTTGCTATCGATGCTTAGTTTGTCGCGGCGGTGTTTGGCAAACGCTTACGCGCGCAAACGGCTAAATAATTAACACGTTCTAAAAAAGATAAGCACGAGAGGGGGGAGAGGGAGAGAGTTGCTTCTTCATGCTTAGCCGTGTGCCAGGTGAGGCTTTGTGCACGTGGGTGGAGGAGCGAAAGGAGAAAATAGAGATCACACAGACAGTGTTATGGTAATGCTCTGCTCCAGGTTCTTGTGCTCAAGCTTTTTACGGCATCCCATATCAGACTGATATGGTAATAGGCACAATGGGATTTGGGTTTTGATTAAATGTCAAAGCCTGCAGGATAAAAGCGAGAGTGGAAAGGGAAAGGAATAGTCATTTCTCAAAATAAGCGATGTGGGCTGGTCTGGGCTCTGCGGGTCCTTGGCCCTACAAGGAGGACATCGGTTTGAGGTACAATAAAGGACAGCGAAGGCGTCCAAAGTCCCATAGGTCCGGCCGTGACATGTTTGTGATTTACTCCATAACAGTATGGAAGTAGAGGTGGTTGGAGGGTCTCTCTGTCCTTCTCTGGAAGGTGATTCATGAGAGTGGGAGATTTGAGAGGGTCCTTTACTTCAATCACACACAACTCTCACAGGAGGCTGCTGCTTTTAATGGTTCTCGAGGATTCCCTAAATAATAACCATTGAAAGTACTTACAGTATGACCATCGTAAATACATAGGTGAGTACAATCGGGTAGGATTTGTACTTTTCATTTTAAAGAGTATAAAACTCTGAAAATGTAGTGGCACTAAGGACTTTTAAGGTAATGAAAGGTGAACAAACTGCTGCAAGGAGGTGCTTTAGTAAAGATGGAGTGTGAGAGGGAAACAGATGAAAACAGGCCAGGAGGAGGAAGAGAGGAAAGATGGACACAATGGCTAGAAAAGCAACGGATGATTCTCAGTGAAAGGCTGCACCTCCTGCTGGTTTGACCCAGCCTTTGTGTTCTAAATTGGGGTCTATCTTGTGGGCACGGTGAGTCTGGACCCGGCTCGATCTCTGGAGACTTCGCAGTTCTGCTGCCGTGGCGTTTCTCGTAGAAGCCGTAGGGGAGGATGAATACACTGGGAGATAGAGGAGTAAAATAGGTGATGAGACCCCTGATTCTCCCTCTGTGTCACAGCTAATTTGAAGACCAGAAACTGGACTTTCTGAGAAAAGGAGTCACTGACCTGGCCTGTGGATTGACAGGGATACTTGATAAAAATAGAAAGACCATAGTGGTAATAAAGTCCTCACTTCATTTGATCCCTCATGTTCAGTGATTCTGGTGCTGCTGCTGTAGCCTGTCTTCATTCAATGAGTGGACAAGCGTGACTAATATGAATGCCCTGTAGAGGGCAATATTGTCTGCTACCTCTAACAAGGAGCGCCACTCAGGGGCAATTGTTATGTATTTAATTTCAGATAATACGATTACGAGATTACTGCATATAATGTCTCATTATACAAGGTGATGAATGAGCAAAACACAACCCTTCTGTGAAACACATCAGTGCAACTGTAGTAATTACCAGTTAATAACCTAAGATAGTTTTGGATTGGGTTGTTGATGTAAGTTTGGGCCTAAAATATACTGAATTGACCAGCTGGTCAGGTGTTGGAGACAAGACAGATCAGTGGAGGTGAGGGTCGCATGTAGTGAAAGCTGCACCTTGAGCTCTGGAGGTTATTGGTTTCCTTATTTAATCTGACAGATTTAATATAAAACAGGTGATGCTTGTGCTTTTCTCAATGGCTGTAGCTTGTGGGCCCTTCTTTTGGCTTGGCAGAAGCACATGGCTCCGGTGCTCACCGTCCAGGTCGGGACAAAGCTACTCTTTTACCTCGAGGGCCCGCTCCACAACAGCTCATGTGTGAGCATGGAAAAAAAGAGTGGAAATCAAACCTCCTCTGTAAATACTGAAAGGTCAGCGATGACGTCAGAGTCCGGGGACAGTCTCCTTCATGATTTTGTGGCCCATCACCGGTGCCCGATTCGTCACAGGTCTTTATATTTTGCACTCCGTGCTCCCTGAGTGTGATCCCAATATAAATACAGTAGCACAGTTCTGTAATAGAATTGTGTTTGGGATGGTGCCCACTGCTCATAAGTCTGTCTACTGTTTCATGTGTTGCAGGAAGCTACATAAGGAGTATTTTTTTGCTGACTCGCTCCAAAACTTGAAAACAAAATTATTTTGGGATTCCTTTTGATGTAGTTAACTATGAGCTGTAGTTTCAAACGATTTTTTTTTTCTTTTTTTAGATTTCATACTGTGTTCCACTTCCACTACCCCTGGGCCCTCGAGAGCTTGGCCCGAGACTCCCTCACTTCCTTTTCTTCTATTATGACTGCTAAGAAGTGTGCGCACCCGTGGATTTATTGTTTGCTCATCATGCACAACTGTATGTAGTGCTGCAGCCTCTCCCTTGTTGTCGTGCCAGGCATCATATGCTCCGTTCCAGTTCTTTCTCAACATTTATTTTCCTTTCCATTGCAAACAACTGTTTGTTCTTCAGGCAGATCCTCTGATGGGGCCTTTGGGTTTCTTTGAAACCCAATCCATTTCCTCTGTTATCCGTGGTTTTGTGTTTAAGATTGATGCCACATTCCCAAGCCGTAGTATTGTTATTATTGTTAGTATTAACAAAATCCCAACTCACCCACATCTGGATGATAAACAGCTGAGTTGAAGAAATATGCACGGGGGGAAAAAAAAAAACATCAGACTGCTTTAAAATCCACTTGTGCGTCTACAAATCGTGTTAAACCTCGCAAGAGTGTGTTAATGATTGGACAAAGGCCAGGTTTCCTAAAACTATCATGTAGCAGGAGCAGGCTGCATCACTTATCCATAAAAAAGTCGAACACGCAGGAGATATACTGTATTTATTCAGGTCTTTAAAGCGTTCAGATTTGAATAGGACTCGTCATTATTCATTCTAAGGGGCAGATGTAAGCGCCGAGCAGCCTGGTAGGCAGCCAGCCCCTCCTGGAGAGGCACGGTAAGCTCAACCTTCCCGGTTCAGCAGTGCTTGTTTTAGGAAGGCTTTTTACATGTGGCCCACATCTGCATCAAGCAGCATAAAATTGCCTCACTGGCACCTATTTATACAGGAACAAATGTCGGTGTTTGTGTCTTATGTGTGAAAACCTAGACAGTAAACCCTCTGTGCAGCCTTTTCTTCTTGTTATGAAGCATTAAAACAACAGCTGTAGCTCTTTTGGTGACAGAGGCAAGGTGCACGTACATTCACTGACCTCTGGAGTACACACACACACGGACGTATGCCGTACTGGTATAGGTGTGCGCAGAGATGCTCGTGCCGTCTTTTGCCAGATGTTCTCATTGGGGTTTTCTGCTCACCTGAGTATACATAATGGAAATAATCTTGTTGCTGCAAAGGCTCACATTTTCATTAATTTTCGATGAAACAAAAGGAACTTTTCTTTTGCGAGGCCTCGTGTATTTGACTTGGACTAGGACGCTGAGGGGGTATTTGATCTGTTAAAGCCTTATGCAATTAACCAGGTAGAGCACGTTATTAGCCAAGTCTCACTTGTTGACATGGTGCGTGTTGCTGTAACTTCAGCGCTCTCAGATGGCACCGTAGCGGTTCCAGGATTTGATATGCACCACTGAGTCATACATCACAGATTATACCAACATACCATAGCCATTCATGTGAAGGCAACCACCGGTCTGACAGTATTAGGTCACGGCGCTCACACCTCAGTCAAATACTCCAATAAGGGAAGTGTAGCACACGTTGTTCTGCACGTTAATAGAGCGTGAACACTTTGTCAGATACGGCCGGTTCTAACTACTGTACAAACTTCAAGCGTATCCCTTCGCAGTGCGGCATAAGTGGTTCAAGTTGGAATAATTAACTTTTCCAGGAAAACCGTGTTTCACATGAGCACGGGCAAGAGCGTAATCAAATCTAAAGATGGAGAACACACACGCGCAGCTACAGTCGCTGCACGGCCCTGCAGCGGTGAATTCCAAGTATCACGCTGAATATCTGGCATTCCGGCAGCGTTCGCGTCGTGGACCAGGGAAACGATCCGAATACACGTTCGAGCTCTTAAAGATTTTCAATTGGAGTCAAGCTGTTGAGTGGGTTGGTCACAGGGCCGCCAGTTGGTAATGAATGGTTATTATAAATCAAATGTCTAAGATTTGTCAGAGGTTTGTTTAAAAAGCATGGAGGCCTAAAATAACTCAATAATTATATGAGTCACCTTGCCACTCAGGAAAAGCTTATTTTTTTCTCCACCAAAGTGCCCACTCCATCTTAGCAATAACACATTCACAGTGTGGCTATGTACATGTAATATTTTTGGATCACGGGGGGAAAAAATCCCACTCCCTGTCAAATTTTATGTTTTGTTCATCTGCCAAAGTAAAGGTTTGACAAGAAGGAACACAGTCATTACCACTGGCAAGCGTAACTTTTCACCTCGGCGCTGACGGCTTCTCAGACGGCATCGCCACTATCTGACTCTCGTCCAGCGGCGGTGGGACGGGCAGCGGAGACGTGGCACGCAAACAAACAGGTGAGCGAGTTAAAAGGACGCCATCCGACGCCAGCGTTACAATTACACCCAGAATATAACGCCGTCTCCCAGAAATCTAGCACAGACGCACACAAACTCTACGCCTGCTCCCCCTCCCCCACCCCACAGTCTCTCTCTCTCTCTCTCTCTCTCTCTCTCTCTTCAGGTATATATGGTCTCTTTGACACAGTCTGCCAGTCTGCTGCCATGCAGCGCCACATTTAGCTCTGCAAGAAGCGCCAGACTGCAGCTGAGCAGAGCGCAGTGAGGAGGTTATTAATGGCCTTCCTTATTTTAAACGACAGTCTGAAAACACTGGTGGCACCATGCAGACCCTGCGAGCTGCAAGCTTGTCTTTCATCCCATCTGTCTTCACAGCACTCAGTCTCCTCGGTCGTAATGGGCCCGTGGCTGTCGCCGTGTCAGTTTGCTCCTAATGCACCCTCATCTGTCTGCGGGGTCGCGTATGAAGGCAAACAGCCATCCCTCACGAGCGAACGACGCGCTCCACGCCTGGCTTAACTTCATTTACGGTGAATTTTCTATTGTTTTAATAATCACCACAACGCACAACCGAGGCGTCCCCGGAGAATTAATACTCTATTTTACCTGACCTTAAGGTTATCTCTCACCCTTTAATTTCCTCTGTTGTGTTTCCTCCCTTTCACTCTCCTCCTCCTCCTCCTCCTCCTCCTCTTCCTTTTCATTTTTTTTCCAGCTGAAAAAAAGGCCTGAGGGTGAGGTGATAGGCCCACCTATGGCTGCAGCCTGCTGTGAATTCTGACATCTGTCTGATGTATGCCTCCCTTTTCTCACAAAGGCCCTGGATGCACATGTGTGGTCTATCAAGCTCCCCACGTCTCTGTCTGCTGCACAGCTCAGCCAATCACAACACGCCGGGCCAAATCTAAACATCTTCTTAATCTGTGACAGCATAAATTAGCACGCGTGTGTGGATTTGAACGCAGTGTTTAGGATTTCGTACAGTGTTTTGTTTTTGTTTTAAAAGAAATAAATATAATGTACAGCCGTACTGAAATAATAGAAGCAGACAGTACGGAACAATCTTTAAAATTCCATCACACTCACACACTCACACACACCAGCCAGCCTTTGTCTGCCTCACGTGCCCCTTAATCCCACTATGGTCTTTCATACACAGCATATTGTGATTGTCAACACGTGTCAGAAGTGAATATTTGCTCAAGTACTTGCAACTTACTTGAACATTTGAGCTACTTTGCCCAACATTTGTAATATGGAGTATTTTTTACAACACTAAATCAATCTGACACCTGTAGAAAAGACTAACGTTCATCTTAAACCTCATCTGAAGATCTTTGAAAGAGGAATGAAAAGAACATTCTAATACTTTTACCACAGTAGAATTTTGAATGCAGTATTTATGCTTGTAATCCAGTATGAAGTAAAGAATTTCAGTACTTCTTAGGCACGATGCATGCTCCCTCCCACATGTGCAACAACATCTGTCACCATGGATTAATACTTTATTACCATTTGCCATCTTGCCGCCTGTAAAACATGCAGGAAAACCATTACCATTTGTAACGTGTCACCTTGGTGTCACCGGTTCAGTCGCCGAACGTTCGACACATCATAAATTTGACCGATCGCGTAGGATTGTTGCAGTGTTTGTCGGGGCGATAACAACGACCGACAGCTTTAGTCACAGCCCATCACGGCCCTCCAGACATTGTAACGCTGTCCGACATGGATACGGTGGAAGCCATTATGGGTTGGTCATTCCGCTCCGCCGCAGCTAAGAAGCAAATGAGGAGTGACGACTCTGCTCCTGTATGTATGACCCAAAGAGGGAAGCCGGGGCATTAAAATCAAACACTTTCCGCTCTCTGGGTTTGTCTTAACAGCGGGGGGTGGATGTTGGGGAGGTGGTACCACATCCTGAGAGACTTCCCTTTCAGCAGCGTAGCCCTCTCTCCCTCTCAAGTGGAGCATCCGTACCTGGAAGTCGGGGAGATTGGGATTTAGATGAGAGGCGGTTATCCTTCATCTAACCCACCTTAGTACCCACCTGGGGTTCTTTGATGTTTGGTGCTTTGAGGATGCTCGGACACGGGATGATTCACCGTAGCTCCGATTTTCCGTTTTCATACGAGATAATTAAGCTCCACGTCACGTAAAGTGCTCACGCAACCTTTCGTGTACGTTCCTTCATAATTTGCTGAAGGCAGGCTGACGTTTTTGAATTCGGTAATTATTATATTCATAAAATGGGCCTTGTCTGAATCTTTTCTAGAGCTTCATTTCATGTCAGTGACTGGGCTTGAGGTGAAATGAATACACTCAAGTAAACACGGCTGAATTATCAAGAATATGCAGTACTGGCCCATCACCACTGCAACCACAATATTCCAACAAGAAATCTAATACTAACTTCAGTCTGATGGAGACGTTTGTCAAATGCTGAAATTAATTCCCCATTTCATGGAATTATCTACAATTGTAGCACCACAAGTATCACCAACAGATAGATGTTGACTGACCAAGGAGAACCCATTATTAATAAAACCAGCTTGAACTGGAATGAAGTAACGCTCAGAGCAGGGCAGTTTAAATCTCAACAAACAGGATAGGAGATGTTATTCCGTGACGGTGTGTGGCTGGAAACAAACGAGAGGAAAGATTGGGTGTAATATTTTATTGTGAAATGATTTTTTTTTTTTTCCTAACAAATTGAGGTAGGAAAATATATACGAACAGCTCAGAGAAACAGAGACAACAATACAGTTCATTGTCCACAAGGAGGGCAGCTTGATAGAAAGCTGAGAGCTAATAAAAATACGAACAGGCACATTTGTTGCAGTACTGTCGCCGTTCCTCTACACACTCCCACACACCAAAAATGAAACCGTAGACGAGTATATTTTCTGTTTATGAATGCCAAAGGGAGATAAATCGATATGACCTACAAAACAGCATTGGCGAACAGACATCCAGTAAAACGAGATGCACGGTGCCCGGCAAACGGGTTTTTGTTATGAGAGTGACAACGTAGAGTAATGTGTGCACTTCCCGACCTGCAGGGAGCTTTAACTAAAGCACGTTATCTGGAAAAAAAAAAGGAAAAAAAAAAAAAAAAAAAAAAGCACAGCATCACACTGGGAATAACAATAACAACGGGATGAACACACACGCACACACACACATAGCAGCATCCTTTATAAATCATACAGATATAAAACATAATCTTATAAAAATAAATGCATACAATTTTCGCCCCATCGTAAAAAACAGGTAACAAAATATGACAAGATACCTTCCCAGAGCACCGCTAACATGTGCCAGACCAGAGACAAACACTGACAATTAAAACGACCGACTCATCCTTAAGTGCCCCTAAAATATGGTGTTCACACGCAATTATGTGAAAGGCAAGACAAAGGCGGACAAAACGAGATTACTGGTAATACTATCCACAAATATGTACAACAAAATATTAGCGAGCGATATTTACAGGTTTATAAAATGAACAATTTTCCACTAAGATGGCAAAATGAAGCCCGACTCCAGATGAGCGAGCGCTGACAGCTTCTCGTTGTGTGTCAAGTTTTTGGTTGCTCGGTTTTACGCTATCGTGGAGACCACCTCTAACCCCCGGGAGTGTAGCAAAGCCAGAAACATTTCAGTCATTGAGTTTGACAACAGGCCTTGATTGCCGCCTATTCAACGGCCCGAGTGTGCTCACTTGTTTGGTGAGGCTGCCCTCCGGGGAACTCAAATCACAGCAAACACCCGGAAAGCCTTTCCTCCAGGAGGGTTTTGAAGACTGCGGGGAAGAGAGAAGAAGCACAGACAGAGAAAGAAACGGTTATTCCGGGCGCGGCATGTGTCAGGTACAAAACATGTCCTCGCCGTTCCCAGCGAGACGCGGTTGACAGACACACACGAGGAGATAGACTTCAGGTTTTGCCGGGAATTGTCCACGTCAGTGTGTTGCCTGACACGGCGATGACAGATAGGACATAAACAGATAGCGGCCCGAGCTCCCCGAGCAAACAGATAAACCTCCATTTTTACACAAACACGGGGGACTTCATGTGTTAATCCAACAAAGACAGACGTGTTGTGAAGTAAAAGGAGACAGATAAATGATGGGCAGATACTAACAGACGTCAGGCACCTCGGCAGAGTGACAAAGATGAATGCGGTGCGGAGAGACGAGGGACGAGGGAGCGGGGAGAGAACAGGGAGGGAGGGCCACGGAGAGAGTGAGAGTCGCAGTGTGTCTGTGTGTGTGTGTGGAGGGGGGGGATCTCAGTCTCTGTCATCCGTCATGTTAACAATAGTCATTCTGCAGACTTCAGAACTATCCGAAGTTGGTGTCATTTAATATCTGTGGACTGGAACAGACTGGAGTTGCTGTATCTGGGTCAGGTTTAGCTGACCTGTCACTGTAACGCTCTCGGAAAGCGGTAAAGCACAGATTCAACACATTCCCTCACTTTTTAAGCGTCAGAAATTCAAACAAAGTCCACCCTCAGTTCAGTCAAGTCTCGTGCTTCCCCCCCTTAAACCATGAAAACTCATTGTGTGTCTTAAGTAGTTTGAGCTACACACTAAACATTGCAAAAAAATCGATATTCTTAATTTGTTTTGGCACATGAAACAGATGACGGCCAAGAAATGCCGACGGTGACAAATACCTCCCTGACTCCGGTTCGGTGTTCCTTTCTCAGACGATGCTAAAGTCATCACCAGAATCTTGGCTCACGGGTTAAATTCCTCCTCCCGAAATAATTCACAGAGACCAAAAAAGGCTCGGGTAAAAATAGCACAGCCATCTTTAACGTCGCAGAGGTGTTCAACATGATTCATTCATTTCCTGAGTCACAAATTCAGAGGTACTTCCTCTTCCATCTGAAGAGGAGCCGTGTCACAGTGAGGAAGATTTCATTTTGCATTGAACCGGATCAGATTTAATCCTCTTAACGCTCCGATTGTGACGCGATTTGACAAAAATACACCTTTTTGTCGATGACAGCTTTCTCTATTTATGAGTTTGTTCATCGCCTGCTGCTAATACCCAACTTTGGCTTTACCTTGACAAGCTTAAATATGTTGTTTAAATCAGAAACGTATTGATTTATACCAATACTAAAGCGCTCGGAACATCTCTGGTGCTAATAAGTCCGAGAACGCTTCCGTGTATTCGTCGGGGTATTAGCGGCAAAGCTGCAGTTAAAAAGGTTCTCCTACAAAAGTTACACCCTTAGGGAGAGGTTGCAGATATAAATTGTGTCTTACAATGTCCCCGTGGTCATTACACGGCCTCCCTGGACACTTCCAGTGAGTAATAGCGGTATTATCTTGTCCTTTTTTCTTTACTTACTTGATAACTTACTTAATGTGGAACATTATTGCACGTTTGACATTTTCCTAGACTAACTAAAGCATTTCCACCTAAGACATGACTAGACAGCGTCCTGGGGATAGCGTCCAGTCAGAAGGTGTTGTCTTTATTCTGCATGACCTGGTTTTCAATTCTGCCCGTCTCCAGAGTGTCTGGTGAGCCGGCAGAGTGAGACTCGCTCCATCTTCCGCGTACACCTCCAACGACTGTATCCAACTTAAGTTAATCCACCATGTCTATTGGATCGAGCTTAAACTGTCTGAAATTCGGGGTTCTACCTCATTTGTTTTTCTCCACATGAGCCAAAAAAACGCTTATTATCAAAATCACACGCTGCTTCTCCGACTAAGTAAAGATGCACCCATCTTCTCAACAAGCATTTAATTCATTCAAAGAGGGGGCACGTTAATCACCCCCCTATACGCAATGCGCCACAGATGTAACGTGCTGCCTGCATTTGAAGATTAGATACACGAGGGACAGCAGAGTGGATACGTTTCTCTCCACCTGGCAGCCATTGATTTCTCACTTAACGCTGCGTCTCTTAAATCTGCTCTGTTAACCTTAACTTTCACGTTTTTCAACTAATTTCAATCGACACAAAATTGCATTTCGATCGTGATCGCTTGTGTTCGGTTGTGTTGTTTTGTCTCCAAGTTGTTGTTGTCTCCGTACCTCTCGGAGAAAATGCCATTTTGGTATGAGGCGATGTACTGTTTCCTCTTGTCCACTGGCATCACGTCGATGTAGCCGCCCACATCATTCCTAACCACCCCGGCATGGACGGCTGCCCGGCATACACTGGACTTCTGCAGAGGGAACGAGAGAGGGAACACAACATGTGATCGATGATCCTCATGCTGGATCGTTTTTACCCTTGCATGTGCTTTAAGGGAGCCTTACGTCAGAGTATATCCTGGTGCCGATTACTCTGGATATCTGAGGATTCTCCTCCATGCAGTTTCTTGGACAGTATAATCTGAAAAAAAGAATGATTGCATACAGGTTATGATATTGATTTGACAGATAAAGGTGTGAGTGTGATGGACTAGGTGTGCTTCTACCTTGGACAATGTTTTGCAGGTTTTTGGTACGAACACAACTGCGCCACTGTGGTCTCACACGTAATAGCTTTGACTAAAAAAAAGAAAAGATAAAAGTGGAAGAATCACAATTTGAACGTAACGATGCGTCATTGCTCGATAAAGTCATCGCGTGTGTGTTAACTGTCAGACCAACCTGTTACTCTGGAAACTGTGAAGGAGTTGGCGCTCTGATATTTTCTGGGGAGATGAAACGTGACATGACGAGAAGATATGAATTTAACTTACTGTTTATCGTAAGAAAATTGCACCAATTTCACGTCATTTATCATCAGCACGGTGATGCTGCTGCTAATATAATCTCACCCCACTGACTGGACTCCGTTCTTGTTAGATTTGATGAAATACTCTTTTCTTCCTTGTCTGGTGACGTCCATCCATCCTCCGTCGTTGTCTATGATGCCAGCATGCAGACCAGCTCGGCACACGCTGGATTGCTTTAAATCAATAGAAAAATCAACTTTACTGACATTGCAGACGCTCGGTGCCTTGCTCAAGGACACTTAGGTTGATTGTGTGCTCACCATTTCATAGTATACTGTTCCAACCACTTTCCCTGTAGCATCCAAACATCCAGCTGGACACTCATATCTGTGGATAAATATAAGAAAAATAATCAAGAACAGGCAGTAATTAACGTGAAAATGATCTTTAATGTGGTTTGATCAGCTCTACCTGTTACACGGTGTTCCTTTACACTGATCTCGAAGTTTAGTGTCACACGTCACGAGCTGAGCTGAAACACACAAACACAAAGGCCGTCGTCAGCGCGGGCAGGAACCGAGATTTACGTTGACCGAAAAATCCAGCGAGCGCCATTGTTGTGATGCCTCAAACCCCCGCCCCCCCCCCAAAAAAAGACGAATTCCTGCCAGAGAGTTCAGGGTGGTCAGCAATACTCAAGGAAGCGTCTCACCTTACAAGCACAAGCCCCATGCACTGCAGAGAGGAAGCCATTTAAAAACCACAGAGAGCCCCTCTCACCCCCCAAAACCTTCTCAGCCGGCCAAAAGCAAACACACACTCGGGAGATCGCGCTAAAATACGACTCCCCTCCCTGCTCCGAAGAGTGACTTGCAATATTAAGTAAACCGCAGAAACTGTCAGGGTTAATCAGCGAGATGACAGAAAGAGACTGCAGAACGTCGAGGCAATTTGGGATAAATTGCAAGAAAAATGCTTCCGTTTTTTCGTCTTCTTTTCACTTCATTACTGCAGCTCCAACGTAGGGGGGCAGGTATTCAAATGCTTCGACCCACTCGTGGAAAACTATATAATATATTTGTTACCACTGTCTGCAGGAGAACCAGAATCTGCCCCCCTCCCCCCCCCCTCTACTTTCCATCCCCATTTTGAGATGAAACTGGATCCAGAACAAACACTTAAATGGCAGCTTACACATCTGCTGCGCGTTGACCACCTCATTCTTCTGCAGGTCCACCGTGGGGGGCTTGGTGGGGGCTGGGGCAGGGAGGCTGGGAGGTTCTGGCTTGGGGGCCCAAGACCAGGGCTTCTGCGGAGTACGGGGGGCCTCTGGCTCTATGAAGTTGTTTTCTTCCATTTCCTCGTGACGACGGTTGGCGTTGTCATCTTCAAATAAAGTAAAAGAAGAAGGATGTTGAAGATGAACTAAGACCTAAAGCTCTCATCCATACGTACGTACATTGTCCTCCTGACATACCTTTATAGCAAAGATTGTCCTTGCAGCCTCCTCCGTAGCTTGGGGGACAGGCGGAACACGGGGTCCCATGCTTGTACGGAGCGTAGCCCCACCAGTTTCCCCTGTTCAGGTACCACAAAAACCAAGTCAGCTTACGGAACATCGATCGTGTTATTCTAAAAGTACATCACGACAAAAATGGCTTACTTGGGCGAGTAGTTACAGACCAGATAGACGGCCTTGGCCCAGATCTGCCCCCACACATTCATGTTGTAACACATGTTGATAGCACAGCCAATACGACTACTGGTGGCCCATACGAGCTGCAGAACAGATGGAGAGGACAGGACACGAAGCGTTAAAACATCGAGGATGGACTGTCCCCTGTCCCCACACGAGAAATGGTACGGTCCATACCTGTGTATAATGAGTACAAACTGGGCCAGAGCATCTGAAGGGGCAGTAAGGGTTACACTCCTGAGGATAGGGGAAGGAGAAGTCTTTCACTTCATCATACCAGGCCTGGACGTGGAATGTAGGAGGACGATGCCTGGAAGGATCAAAGTGTCCCGTTACACACCGTAAAAAGCACAAAAATGCAGAAATATATGTGCGTGTATACAGATTTTTACGTCTTACACAATACACAACCAGCGAGAATGTCATAGGAACAAAAATGTCCAAAGACAAATCGTCCTGCAAAGAATGCATATAATTAAACATTCTGAACAGACAGTGAATAAAAGCGTTTTCTACGAGCCGAAGATGTTTGCAAGCCGCACTCGGCAGGGCTGTAACCATGGTAACGTCTGTACTTATCATCATGGGTAGACACAGCAATGTAAACACATTTGTTAAGACTGCAAATAAACCTCGAACCAGCAATCAAGTTGTTGTCCCCTCCGAATAAATTAGAAAAGGGAATACAAGAACTGCTGGGATTTTTTCAATTAATTTTCATTAAACACGCTTGATCCTCGCCTTCGTGGCAGGTGTCGCTCATTCTTTTTCTTTGTTTTGATTATGCAGTAAAAAAAGGGGGAGCGTGTTCGTCGCTGTTTTGTTTTGAATATTCATCGTGTGCGTCGGTGCCGTTTACCGTCCCCAGTGGGCTCCCAGGTTCTGTCCGATTTGCGGCAGTAGTCCGGCGGGCCCGTGTTCCCACAGGCAGGTCTCGGCCCATTCTTCGGCCGTCCGTTCCAGCTCCGTGTCCCACACCTGGACAGAAGACGTCATAAGTAAGTCAGGTCAGGCGAGGGCTTGTACATGGGGGAAATGGACAAATTCAAGTGCTGGAGGGGATTTGTTCAGCTGTCAGTAATACGCAGGGAGAATATTGACCCGTGCCGTTAAAGAGCACCGCGTATCACCGTTACGGAATAAAAACACCGACCTCTCAACTGCATGCAGGACTGCGCCGATGCGTCTCTGCTGCTCAGCTGCTCCGTCTTGGACGGATTTTCCCCGAAGATTGAGGGTTATTCGAAAAATGCAAAAAGCTGTTTTTCCTTAAGTAATACCTTCCATATGTGTCTTGTGAGAGGCGTCTGGGTGCAAGCTTTTGTTTCACTTTTACCTCTTACTGAATTGACCTCTCAAGTCAAGTTTGGATCCGCTTGGATAGCAAAGGGATCATATTCCCTTTCTGGGGCTTTTTGGGAATGCAAAGAGTGTCCTTCCTCTGTGCTGACCTACATACTACCATGAAAACACGTTGGAATAACACCAGCTGCCTTTTATTTTGAAGGACGCTGTATGTTCCTTTAATTAAATACCTTGGCTCTTACCACCGCAGTGGGTTATCTAATGTAACTGTGTCAGTTGGTGTGTGAGAGTGCACGAGCGAGCGTGTGATTTTGTTGTATGATCATTATATAGCAGCGGGAGGTGTGAGAAGATTTCACACATTGGGCTCAGTTAGAGCTAACCCGCACTGAAATCTCATCCAATAACACACACACACACACATACAACGCTATAACA
>OMNV01008910.1:0-16885 GCA_900303265.1 Brotula barbata
AATTTTAAGCGTTCTGCATCTCCTTTCCGATCTTATAGCTCAGGATCTTGTTCCAATCGATCTTGGTGCGTGTCACAGGAAGCTGGCGGCGTAAGGCTTTGAAGGTAGTGTCCGACATGGTCTGGTAATTTTCATTGATGGCCGTCTGGAACAAATGACACACAGGGAGAAGATAAAACAATTTTAGGATTTTATTTCATTACCTCAAATTGAATTCCAGGTCTTGTTTATACTTAGTGCAAAAACAAACAAAGATTTCCCTTGACGGTTTCCTACTGTTTAATCTCTGAAAGTTTATCTGTTGAAAGTGTTGAAAAGCAGTGGAGCAGGTGTGTTTGACAGTTTCCTCCCGTGGATAAACAGGTTGTCGCTACATACCTGATAGTCATTCTCTGCAGCCTCCATGATCTTGACAAACTCCTTTGCAGTTGAAGCCTCGTTCTAAAAGGACAAAAAGTGTTGTACACTATGGATCGCAGGCATCGTATGGCTCGTGCATATTTTCAGAAGAATTTACAGGAGAGATGATTCACGTAACCAAAGCAGTGCTATGAATGACAACAACATCTAATGGCGATGGCCCGTTGTTACCTCACAGGTCAAGAGGTTTTCATTGACTGGGCAAATAAGGAAAAGAACTCCTGTCTCTTGTCTTCGCTGTGGTTGCAACACACAAAATCTTTGTCCGTGTCCACATACTATCTACACCTTTGTATATTTCTGATGTACTTACAGAAATTGACATCGACTCCTGGACCTCTTTGTGGCTCACAAGCTGAACGTTGCCATCTTCATAGTAATGAACCTGGAATTATTTAGTTGGAACTTTAGTTAATTATGCATCTACACATGATAAAACAGCTGCAATGTAAACATGTGCAGGTGACAACCAGAGGACCCTCAAGTTTAACAAAGACTTAAAATATATTACATACCAAGACAAAGAGGACATTGATAAAGCAGACCAGACACAAAAAGACATCCAGAGCCAGTTGAAATGAATACGTGCCTGAATTTTCATGATGCCTGCCACTTGAGTGGTGGAGGGGGAGATTGTGAATTTCCATTCTGACCTCCAGCGTCCATTCCTATACAGAGGACAAGGATCCATTTAATGCAGGTTTTAGTCCTTTTAATGCCAAGTTTTGTTTGGCATTAAAAGGACTTCAGAAATGCAGACACTGTAGTGAGTTGTGTTCTGCCAATCTCCCCTGATCACAAAGAGTGTCTACCTTTTAAAACAGTGAAATGTTTTGGGTTTTTTAAATACATAAGAAATCCCTGATATTACCCAACTTAATGGTCAATTACGTCTTTCTATGAAGTTGTTGAATTAAAGACAACAAATACAGTAAAGTGATACATAATAAAGTCTAAATATTATTACAAAAAAACAAAATCAAAATTCTATGAGAATAAAGTTGTAATATTACTGGAACGATTCAGCCGAGTAAATAATATGCCTGCACTGACAGTTAACCAACAGAATCCGTGTCCAAAATACTGGGACAAATGTACTGGTGACTTTGAGTGTCTTCAATTCCTGTAATATTACAACTTTATTCTTATAACATCAAACAATTCGTCTGAACTTTATGACTTTATTCTCATAATATTCCCAGTCTATTATTGTACGGTTTTTGTCTTGAATTGTAATTTGAGCTTGAATCAATAGTTGCCCAAAAACCTTCCTACAGGTTGCTGATTTTCTGTTTGCAGCACAGCAAACAGCATCAGTCCTGAACAGGAGCTACAGCCCCATTACAGTCTAAGCTCTGTCAAACCCACCGCAAAGAGGATTGTTGCTGTCTTTACCCAATTAGACCAACCCGATGAGGAGCAGCTCAACATCAATTTAAGGCGCTCAGGGTGATGTGCCAATTAAAGTTAAGTCTTTGAGGCTTCCAGCACAATCAAACGGCATCAGAGGCTTTTCGAAATTGCTCCGTTTCCATGAAGTCAAGCCTTATCTCAGGGAAATATAAAAACCCTAGCAGACATTCACAAAGAAAAGCAAGTGACGATGACAATCTAGTTTGTTGGTGCCTCATAGAACCCTCAATTCATGCATTCCTATAAGATTTAATGCTGATTTCAGCAGATTCAATTCATGCATTTTGTAAAAACTTTGTGTGCATCTTTAACAGATGACAGAACATGGTGCTAATTTCCCTGTGACACATTTAATCTGGTGCCGCTTTTTATGAACTGTGTCAGGAACATAATTATCAAGGCACTGTGGTTGTCGTAAAACATACCAGAAGTTTTTTGGTTGAAACTGATGGCACTCGATGCACACAATAATGGTTTGATGTCCGTCAATGGTCTTCCCGTAAATCTGAAGGGAGAAGTTTGAATTAATAAACGTGAGACGTTCTTAAATCCAACATGCAATAGCTCTTCGACTTTATTGCTTTTCATGCTTAATGTGAAAGAAGAACGTTCTTAATTAACAACTAAGAAATAGGAGTGGTTTACTGTACAGCCAATTTAGTAGACCATGCACGTCAATGACATTTCACTTTCTACTGAAAAGACAGGACTTCTACAAGTGAACTACAATGATTTCATCATACTGGCAAGCATTATTTTTTTTGCTGTGTATCTTGCGAGACCATCTGGAATCGCATTACTGACCAATTTACACTTGAGGATCCCTTCCAATTGGGGTCTTTTGTCTGCGATCACACAGATTCTGTCATTGAGCAAAATTTGGGCCACAATCATGTCGTACAGAAGAGGCAGTAGAGGGGGTAAGATTATGGAACAGGCTGAGACGTACGGTGCAGACTCCGTTGGGGTAGTGCTCCTTCACGTAGGCCCTGACAGCTGTGTCGACTGCGCTCCTCCAGCCCTCCAGCGAGCTATCCACGTCGTGGGGCCGCGGATCGCTGGCCTCCTTCCTCAGGTGGTCAAACTTGAAGGAGATCTTGTTCTTGGGGTCCAGGACCCGGCCGTTACCAAGGTCTCCATGCTCTGTGATTAAGACCTGAACGGGAGCCGAAGATAGGAAAAGGAAGGAAAGAAAGGAGAATAAAAAGAAGAAAAAATTAATGAAGAGTAGAAAACAAAGACTCCTGAATCGTTGTCAGTCTGTACTGTGAATGTACTGTATTCCCTCCCTGTGCTCAGCCTACTGGGTTAACAGATGGGGGAATTTCAACCCAACACAGGGACATGATGACATCTTCACATAAGACATAATCGTTATTTACATCACTGCATTCATTCACCAACAGAAAATCCCAGCTGGTAGCACGTGCAACAGCAGTAAAACCAACACGCATTTGGAGTGTTTGACTCCTCGTTGTCTGAATGCTTGGGCTTTTTCCGATCCAGACTTCCATGCTCTGTTACAATATCTCTAATTTGTTGGATTATCTGTATTTGAAATGAGGTTTTCTAGTCCCTTGTGACAGTAGCAGAGAGAAGGACCCTAGTGAAGGTGATGTACATCCTGGAAAATGTCTAACCACCCTCAGCATACCACCGTCAACAGGCAGAGGAGTTTGCCCAGTGACAGGCGGTTGTCCCTGTCCTGCTCAACAGATAGACTCAGGAAGTCTTCTGTCCCCTAGGCCATACGCCTGTACAACTTTTCCCTGGGAGGGAGAAAATACATCGTATAATGTACACCAGCAACCTACAAACATCCAAACAAACAAGTGCAAAAGTAACACCTGTACATACCCTGAGGTCTGACACCAATGTGGGATGATTTGTCTTCACCACACACAAAGGTGCGAAGGAAAGCTCAAAATTTCTCACTGACTCCCTGGCCTTATTCATACATCACCTAATTTTAAGACTTTTTAAGGATCCAAAAGTGTGTAACACAATAAACCAAGATCAAAGCCATATTGACACAACCACATTTCTGCTACCTCTAAGACGGTAGCATAGCTGAGAGAACAAAGGTGAGCCACAAACTCACCTGCTCTTCGTAGCCCTCGATTTTCACTGGGGTAAACTGGTCCAAATTGTACTGTGCAAATGCACTGCAAACAGACAGCAAAGTGTGATTTTGGCAACATTACAGCTAAGTGTTCCTGTACATGAATAACAACTAGTTATAAGCAGTTTTCAGGACAACTTAAATACAATTAACAACTAACATATTTTTCATATAAATTAATAAATAGATATAATGATGTTGAAAAATTCCACATACATGCTGATGAATAAATCCTATAAAATCTGAACGGTCAATGTAAACATAAGATCTCTTATACAGGTGAAAGAAGAGACTTACTGCGCTGCACCTTCCCTGAGAAGACTGTCATCGTTGAGCAGCAATCGCACATCTGAGGAGAAAAATGTATTGAATGAAGAAAAAAAATAGGAGGACAGGGTCCATATATATATATATATATAGCCACAGAGTAGTTGTAGAGCAGTTCTGCCAGGAGAGTGAAGCAGACGTAGAAAATAAGCTCAGAGGGGAAAAAAATCCCAGAAAATGTTAGCTGTGACAGGGCGCAGAGTCTGCAGCCTGCGGCACTCCTCCTAAGTGACAAGATTTATTGGGACAGCACAAGGCGTTAACTGTTTGCACACGTAGTAACAGCTAAAATTTCTTCCTAAACACATGATTCTCAATTTGCTTTGAAGTTGCCACATTGGAATGAATTGTGACAGGGTACTTTAAACATTTTCATGTTGTTTGGCCCTTAAAATAAAATATTTTTAGGAAATTTGCTGAGGATCAAGAGCATAAAAATATCTCCATACTACAGTATGATACCGTATGAATTGTGAAAAGACATGAACAACCTAAATAAGAATTCATTCATTCATTCATTTTACAAGTGTGTAGAATTTGGCAGGATGTAATTTCAGGTCCGGTTCCTTTAAAGATCAGTGCTGCTCCATGGTCTAACAGAATCTGTAAATAATTAGGGATGTTTGCTTTCCTACGCTCTCTGTCCCAGATGGGTGAAGTTTATCACATGGAAAAAAAATCCAGTCAGATTGGTTGCAAGGCCATGCCCACACTAATGGGAATTCATTTGAAAACATATCTCAGTTTTGGCAAAGAATCCACAACAAAATGGGCTCTCCAGACAGAGCAGCTACCATCAGAAACACCAGCCTCATTTTATAAATGTGGATGAAATGCAGCAACGATATCCCGTCCAAATCCCTGACCATCCCTGCATGCCTCAGCCCCATCCACACCCTAATCCTGGCCGCCCCAAGTATTGTCACAGTGCAGCTGAAAAATGTAAACATTTCTCCAATTACTGACATTTGCTTATCCTCCACAACACAAACTGAACACTCAAGTACACACTATAAGATGCTCTACCAGATATAAGTCAACATCCAGGTTGAGCATAAATTTAGTAATTTTATAGAAACAGGTCCATATGAAAGAACAATAAACCGACCACTTTAATTGCAAAATTAAATTGACCGAAACTCCCAAACTCTGACACATAGCTTTCGTGACGGTGCGACTTCTTCGGTTATCCTCTACTGATGTATTATATGATATTTGCATTGCATCACGCAATTGTAATATGTGTGGCAGTAATCCCAGTGAGAGATTTTTTGGATCAAACTGTGCGGGTTGACTACTCACCGTTGAAAACTTCGTTGAACTCTCCTGGCGGGGCATGGATGACAAAGTTAGCTGCTATGCGTACCTGCAAAGAAAAAGCAGACAGAACGTGGACATGGGTGCATGGTAAAACAGGCACACTCATAGACCATCTTGCAGACTCTGATTTTCCTGGCAGAAAGGGTTTTTCGCCACCTTCAAACTTTCTGACAGGTACTTGAGATGAAGAATAATTCTTGGTTTCAAATATACACCTGCTTCATCCCAAAGCCTTGCGCCAGTTACCAATTTATTGGCCAAAATGACTTTTTGGTGTATTTGGGGTTTGGGTTAGGTGACTGGCGTCCAGAGAAAACAAATAATGAGATTGTTGACTGTGTTTGGTTATATCATTTTATTCTACCCATTGTTGCACTCACTTTAAGGACATCTTAACATCTACAACTGAAAACACGGAGCCGAAATGTGGCCAACAGTGGTCCAAATGTCAACGCGTCACTCATGTTGCAGGATGCCTCTGTGTTTTCTGACTAGTCATTTTGCCCCTTCCCCACTTCTCTTCTGCACAACACTTCCTGTTTCCAGGTCACATGTCAAAGTAACAGCAAGACTATGCTCCTCCCTCTCCACATGGTTTACAACCATATAAGGACATAAAAATGTGCTGAGGACTGTCATACAGTGTCTCTGTTTCTATACCTCCATTTCTCCCTCTCTCCCGTTCTTTCTGCTCTCTCTGCATCAGGGAAGGTGTTCATGTTCTGCTCTCTGTCTGAGCATGCGTGTGTTTGTCCCCCGGGCCCTGATTAGTGATGTGTGTATACAAGTGCTCAGACACTTGCGCAGAGCTGCAGATTGATTCTTGCTAATGAGCACGGCCAAGAGAAAGGAGGCACTCGGGGAGTTTTGTGTGTGTGTGTGTGTGTGTGTGTGTGTGTGTGTCAGTGTCTGTGTGTGTCTGCTGTCAAGATCAAAGTTTATGTACATTTGCCTAATCCTCTATCACGAGTTTACGAATCTTATATTTTGTATGATCTGAAATGCACAACTCGGTGACAAAGTGTGCCTCTGAGCAGCTTGTAGGTAACTGTGTGTATATACATGTAGACGTACACTTTTGTGGAGCACATTCGAGTAGGTATGCATAAACAGCAAATAGTTATTATCCCTCACAACTGGGTAGGTGATTGCCTTCCAACCAAGCCTCTCCTCAAGTGGCTTGCAGACACCTGTACTTTTTGCTTTTCCTGACACAAATGCTGTGATCTGAAGGCTGTGGTATGCTTCTAACTAGATTTGTGATTTGTAAATTTGACTGCACACCCATGGCATTCAGTGACCAGGTGTGGTGCCAAAGAAGAATTTCTTTACATTCCATCATTCTCTGCACACTGAATTGGAAGAGAAAGGGTGCAGTCTTTAACCCTTGTTAGAATTGGAATATGGAATCTACAAAGACAGAAAACACAGAGCACCTTTTATGAACCCCTCCCATCTCAACGTCTATGTCATCATCACCTTTACATGATGAACACGCTGCTGCAAACTCAAACGGCCCATTCTTTTCCAATAAGCAGTGAGCGTTGTCTTATTATTTCGATATTTACTGAAACGTGTCAACAAGAGAACTTTAAGATATTCAGATGTTTTTCATTAGTTTGATCTGCACCAATGCATCTTCAGCTTGATTATCTAGTCGTCACACTCATTTCTGATGGGTAACAAACAATTTGGTGTGTTATACTTGACCTTGCTGTTGTCAATTTATGCGATTATGCAACCAGGTACACATCAATTACTTCAAGTATCTGACACAGCATTCACCTCTCTGTGTCAAAGTAGTTTCTGGTTTCAACAGATTAAATTAATAGCGTTAAGATTCAGCAGCAGTACCGAAATTATCGTCTAAACTTTACGTACGTACAGTGTCTGGAGTGGAAGTAACAACATGGCAACATGGTTTCGATTGTTGCTTTTCTGATGTTTTGTGATACTGTCACACCGTAATAGGGGCTTTTGTACACAATAATAATCTGGGGAAACACTGGCTTCAGGTAAATAAATGACGTTATCGGTCTGTGAATGCTGGACCATAGACTGCTGGAGCACTTAAGGGCTTTGAGACTTAGGTTTAGCCCCAGGCTTCAACTGAAACTGTACTCTACATGAGGCCAAACCTGAGGCAATTTTTAGTAAGGAAAGTAAGTAATTCGCAGTCCTCACTGCTAGGACCTTTCAGAAGGTCCCTGCAGTGCTCAGCCAGTTGGGAGATTCCAAACTAGAACATATATTCCACAACGGTTTAATACAAAATTTGAAAATTTGAAACACTCAAACTACAGTCTGGAATATTCGCACCTTTGAGCTGAAACAAAGCTATAAGAAACCAACTGGAAACAGGTTTGGAGACCGTTTGGGCAATTGTTTCATCAATCTTTTTCTTAAGCTACAAGAGTACAGCTACTTACTGTGCTATTAACCAACACATTAAAACTTCCCTGGACAATTCCCAGTAGGACATATTTGTTTATCTAGATTTTACACCAAATGTGATTTTGGTACTGTCAAAAGGTGCCAGCCAACTTGAACACTTTCCTGAGCAGTAGAACTACATTTCAAATTGATTCCACAATGACAGTGAGGTTCATTGCTTAATGTGTGTCATATGGGGATAAAATATAGGACTGGCTCATTAATTTTCTATCTCCAGTGTCCATAATTGTCTGCATGCTTCCTACCAAGAGGCAAACAAAATACAAAGAAAACCAAACAAAGAAAAGATTTTTTTTTTAATTCAGAAACTCGTTTACTATTTCACTGAACTGCACAGACCTGCTGTTTATTGAGCCAGAGATAATGTGACAAGCACGCAAGCACGCATGCACGCACACACGCCAGTGGGGGGTATGAAGGACCAATTGCAGTTCTTTCATTTTCACAGGAACATAAAGAAAGCAGAGAGGCTGACAATAACTGGCGTGGGTGTGTGTTAGAATGTGTGTTTCCAATCTTACTCAGCTCCTGTCCCCATTATTGTGGTCAAAGTTGTTGTTTTCAAAACACTGATGTTTTTGCCAAGTCGTGTCATCAAGGCCTTCATCTTACAGAGAATTTTAGGAGGGTGATACAGCCGGTGTGCAGGATTGAGCTAACCGAGGAGCAGAAATAATCAACACTGGCACTAACAGACACACGCGCTCACAAAGGACATCGGGACCTCCTGTAGCGTGGGAGCCACGTCTTAGTGCTCTCTTAGCCTGGACGCCAGCTGGTCCCTCTTTTTTCAACACATTCACTGTACGTTCTTTATCATATTACCTCAAATACGCCCCAACACATACATGAACACACAACCCACCCTGTATAAACTTAGGTAGCAGCACATAAATCTTAATCCTAGCATCAGAACTAGTTTATTACACTAAATTATTACTATTACTATAAAAAAAAAATCCACTAGGTTAACAGAATGCTAAGAGTGGGACTAGGAAAAAAGGGTATTTTCTCATCTCAGTCAGCGCTCCTTGCTGAAACCCAGGTTCTGATTGAGAATCAGTCACCAAATGGTTAATCTTATGCAAAGTTTGATCCATAAACTATGCACACTTATAAATTTGGTTTCCTCGAGTTGGAATCGAACCCCATACTCACATTCATTTATTTATTTTGGCCTAACATGGGCTGGTAAAGAGAGTCTTTAAGGCGGGTGGTGTATTTACACGCTCACATTGATGATATCGAAGATAAGAAAGTGAGGAACAAGTGCCTTTAGCATGTCACTCTACTGGTTCGAACACAAAGGCCCTGAGGGTCGATACTCCGAGTGTTAGTTAGATCAATTAGTTGGCGGGGGCCCAGGATTAGAGGATGGGCTGCCTAGTGGTTTTCTATAACAGGGGAAATACCTGAAAGCTCTCTAGTATTACAGTATCCTTTCTTATAGCACTCCTGAGTGACATTTTCGGACGTCTCCCAATGAGACTAGGTTTGTGTCTACGGCCATGTTGGTAGGACTACTGCACCATGAAGCAGCTAAGAATTAATGGAGCCAGAAGCACAGACTTCATGTCGTCTAAGTTTCCCTGAGTTCCCTCTGAGTTGTCTGAGTTCCCACTAAAGTCCACCGGACATCTAGTGGTACACAGATAAAAAAAAATGATAAACCAACACTGACCAATCATATGAGCCCTGGGTGCTTTTCAAAGTGCTTGAAACTGCTGAAAATGTAATATTTGTGTAGCTGCAATAAAGACATCTTCAATTACTTGATAAAACTTTACCTCATCCAAGTCTGGGGATTCTTTTAAGGCTTGAAAAAGTCTGGAGGGGTAAAAGAGGACAAAATCTGGGTTTATGATGAAGATTGAACGGCAGATTCTATCTGCTAAAAACTGCTGTGTCGTGATAAACAGCTCATCTTGCTGCAATTTATCTGGTGTCATGCAATTACTGTGGTTACTATTCTATTTATCGTCTACGAGCCAAACTAAATATTACCCAGCGGGCACTTAAAATAGTTATATAAACTGTCAATGCACCCCTAGCATCAATGAATATTTACAACGCTTCAGTAACACCATGTCAGCACAGCTTGTGGAGAACTAAGTGTAGCTTCCCCTCTTTTCATGTGATTGGATCTGTGCTCACTTCCAATGTACATTATTAACCATCTACTCGGCTCTGGAACAGAAACCACAACACATAACTTTTTCACATTTTTAAATGGCAAGCAAAGTTCAACCTCTGTTGTTAAGAGTTAATGTTGATAAGTCAATGGAAGCAAGTGTCAAAAGGGAGTGTGCCGTCGCCACTAAACACGTTCCCATAAATTCAGACTGTGTGTGGTCATGGGTTTGCCCATAAAACTGATGGTTTCCGGTTGTGGCTCCTCACTGGATGACAAACTACAGAAAACAGACTACATGAGCAATGACAGTTGCCTGTGATGCAAATGTGGTTTCTTTGCTGCAAGTTGGATGCTAACTGACAGAAGCGCAAAGGTAACTAACAAAATCACTTCGTACCACATAGAATAAACACAGATAATGACTTATAAAAGTAAGTTAGATCCCAAAAAACATGTTTTTAGATATGTACTCCACGGTTAGAAAACATAGCTGTTTGAATCCTGGGAATTTGATCATTTTGTTCACTGCCCCGAGTGCCCAATCACAGTTTAAAGTCTATTTTTACTCTTCATAGTTCAATCATTTCTATTGATTTGATGAATTTTGGGAGGCATGTCTGACCGCATCAGGCAGATGTAACATTTCCTCCCATGGCCGTTTTTCTGAGCTGTACTATAAGAGCAGACGTTCGATAAAGCTGCGGACGGTGTTGTTCCTGTTAAAAAGTGTGCAGTAAAACTTTGACAGCGCCGTGTTTAGCGCACGAGAAAAATTCTCTCGACAGCAGTAACAGTAAAATTTGATGAGCTTCGGGTGATGAAACCTCCAATAACAGATTTATTACGTTGAAGCAAAAACATCAATTCAAATCACAAGGTCAATACAGTGACGTACACCACCAAGGCCTTTAGTCAAACTGTGTCGATGAGGATAACTAAGCGACACACACAGGCGCTTAGCTACCAAAAGTATAAAACTACCAACTCGGTCCGATGTGGAACCAAGCCCGGTTCTACCTCTGAAAGCTGTGTTACACAACATACCGAATACTGCTACAGAATTCACAACTATTCAAGATGAGCACTCCGGAATATTAGCAAGCTCCGTAGGAATTTCTCAGAGTGCCGAGACAAAACACATAATATTAGAAACGCAAACTGAGCAAGAATGACTGTAAGAAAGAGGGAATTACGTGTTATGTTCTTATTTTCTTGTCGCTATATTTTCTTGAAATTGCCAGACTACACACACACAGACAGACACACACACAAGTAATGAGGTTTGAAATACTGAAATTATCCTCATAACGTGAAACATTACTAGAAGCTCCTATGAAGTGATCGCAGAGCACCCTAGTTTGTGCATGTCAGCACGTGTACAGACGCGGGGAAGTTGCTGCGTATGCGTATGTGTTTGAGGAAATGAAAAAAATGCAAACCACATATGAACAAATCTGTCTCAAACCAAGAATTTACTGAAACCCGTCTTACACGGCATGCCATTGTTACATGTGTAGTATTGTTAGCCATAAATAGCTTATAAACGTATCAAAATGATGCTTATACTGCGAAAAGGATCATCTTTTGGTTGCCAAATGCGTTTATTGCCTTTGCTTTGTGCTTCTTGCACAACTTGTGGGATTCCACAAGTTGGATTCCAATTGCGACAAACTTAAATAACGCGTTGACCAACAGAGCTCATAGCTTCTGTCTCTAACTCAGATCATCATGTCACTAAACTTGGCTGATCCAAACGGTTTTTATTTAACTTGCATTTCCCCATGTAACAGCTGTTATTTCAACATTAAGTTGCACGCAATCTTTAAATCTTTAAACTCTTGAAACTCCTCCCTGGAATTTTACATATACAGCGCTGGAATATAAAATGTAACTGTTATTGACTGTGTCAGCAACATTTTGAAGACTAAAGACTATGATGAAGTCCAGACTTTTTAATGATACATAAAAGACAGAACATTTCAGAGTACGTTTATTTGAGTGCAGTTTGTTTTTGCAATCGTTTTCCTTCCTCTCCTGCGTTAATATTTTTGAATTTAGTCCTGATTTTGGACAGATGAATCGCAGACACTCTCCACTGACAGTGAATCACTACTTGTTAGTCTAAGTTAGCTCCTAGCTTGTACCGTGTATTGGACATGAACGGTTTGCAGTTAATAGGAGGGTAACTAAATACTTATTTCTTAGCGTATAGTAGCGCATTTCTTGACTGTTTCAACGTCAAAATGCTCCAGAACACAGTGACACGCTCAGGGGGAAAGGGCGTGTTAGTAACCCAGCTCTGTGTTAGCATGCTGTGGCTATGCTAAACTAACAAGCTAACGATCTTCGGCGCATAAAAACTTCTTAACACAAGCAGCCGGGGACAACAAGGAGACACGAAGGTCCAGTTTGCCCCGTGGAGCGGGCGCTCATCTGAGGTTAATTTATAATATGTACACGGTTCCTATTTTGAGTCAGGACCGTACAAGGATTCTTCGCAAATGAGCGGAAGTTGAGCTAAAAATAAGAAGAGCAGCAGCAGCAGCAGCAGCAGCAGCGGTTGTGCTGCGGCCTGAGTTTCTCCCGCACATTCGATAACACGTTCGCCGTCAGGATGTGCGCCGAGACGGATTCAAATGCAAGTGGAAATTTAAACCATAACGCTTTCCACCGGGATAAAAGTGATGTTAAAATGGGCATCTTACCTTCTCCTCGTCGGATAGCTGCTCCTCATGATCCGCCATCTTTTCTTCCGGCACCACCAGCTTGTCAGTGCTGCGTGACGTCACCGAATGGGTGGAGCCCTGCTCGAGACTGTTGAGCGGTTCCAACAGCTCCGTTTTAAATACAGTTTATACTTATATACAGTATATACGATAATAATAATAACAACAACAACAACAACAACAACAATAATAATAATAATAATAATAATGCTATTGAGTGACTACATTATATCATTTTATTATACATCATTATATGCTACTATATGCTATCTATGGTCCTGTCTGTCTTTTTGCTTCTGCAGGTCCTTCATTCCTGCAGCTGTCAGACTGTGCAGCATTGTTCTGGCCTCATCGGTTTGATTCAAGTTAGGTTTGAACATCGATTGCATTTTTGCATACTAAATCATTCTGCCATTGCATCTGTTATCAATATCCTGCTGTATATATGTGAGTCATATTGTTGTTATCTCATCTTATTTCATCTCATCTCATCTTATCTTTAGACATGGGGGAGATTGTGATGAACCACTTCTAGTCAGTCACACAATGCACGTCACACTTTCACCACTAGATGGCCAACTAATACTTCTTCTTTCTGGGAGGACGCTGATTATCCAACTAATTCCCATTCACCCTGCCAACAAAACAGATAACATGTAACTTCAAACTTAGTACAAAAGCCTCACAGCCACTGAGAGAGGGGTGGGGTGGGGGTGGGAGCCTGGTTGAATATTATCACAAGTGGTAGGATGATTAACATGGTTAACAAAATGAGACATAGAGTTCATAATTAATGCATATGAATGTTTTGACAGGAGAAGTATGATGGTTGATGTGCCTGTTAATTACAGTCAAATAAGTCAGCAACTAAAGTTAAAAATAAATCTACCTATAACTAATGTAATAACACTCTTTACCTACAACGCGAACAAACACTGGGCTGTGTTTGTTCGTGTTGGTTCATGTCTCCTGTTCCAGCCAGATTGTTTTGTTTTTATATTGCTTTCCAATGAAACGGCAACTTTAATTGAGTTGAGCGTCAAACTTCAAACTCGTGCCTGACGGTTTGGTTCCTCTCCAACGCTTTCCTCCATCCTTTGAAAAGAACTTCAGGTGATGCCAGCTGTGTTCTTTCCATGAGGTGGAGCCACGTCAGTCCTCATGTTGGTGGTAAGAAATGTGTTGATGTTAATCTACGTCTTATGACAAAGCTCTGTCTGTCTGTCTGTCTGTCTTTCTTTCTGTCTGTCTGTCTGTCTGTCTGTGCTCTGCGTTCTCCCCCAGTCGTGGAGGAACACAGGAGGCAAAGTGTCGTGGATGTGTGATCTGTCATTATCCGTCTTATCCGTCCCAGTCTCTGGGTCTCTGGGTCTCTGGGTCCTCGGTTTGACTCCATTATATTGTCCAGCTGCAGCCAAAATATCTACTATTTGATAGGCCAATGGTTCCAGTGTCTTTGTCACTTTGTTTATTGCCTGTTTAAAGCCTCTCCTAATTTATGTCTGGAAGCAGAATCCCTTTTCCCTTTCAGATGAACTTGACCTGACCTGACCCGATGATGGCGTGAGTTGGCGTGAGATTCTTGTACTGTGTACTTTGCATGCCCTGTTGAAGGCGCAGCCTATTATGAGAGATTGTTTTAGAATTATAGTCTCTCGTAATGATGAGAGACCATAATAATGAGCGTTGCATACTTCCACCAGGACCGAACACGCCCACAGAGTTTGTTTTGTTCCAGTACAGTAGTTGGCTGGAGAGACACAAACGACTGTGTAATGGGTAATATTTTGTCAGCAGGTGAAACAAGACATGAAGCAGATAATTATCTGCTGACATTACATTATTCTGTGTGATGGGATCAACAGTTCAGAGCCAAAGGAGCGCAGAAAACAGGAGACCCAACTGATTGGATTCACCTCCCTAAAAGACAAAAACCTTCAGAGGTGCTTACAGCGTGAACTCAGTGTGTTCAGGCTGATCACTGCTGCCACTGACCGAGGCAAGGCGGAACATCTGGAGTGGGTCCCCGGGCGCTAATGTGTGTGTGTGTGTGTGTGTGTGTGTGTGTGTGTGTGTGTGTGTGCTGCTCGCTGCTCCTCGTAGTTAGGAGAAATAATTTCCCTGCGAGGATCAATAAAATGTCCTTCTTTTTTCTTTTTGATTGACAGGGAGATGCAGTTTAGGGAATAGAATGACGAAATCAGTGACTAGAAGGTTGGTGGTTCAATCCCCTGGTCATGGAGGTTCAACATGGACCATAAATTGCTCCCGACAGGCAGGTTCTGCTCCTCACCAATGAAATGAATGATTTCACTCAGCAGATTAATCAGTAATACATAATATGTATTACTGAACACAAACTAAGAAAAATAACCCCCTTGTCATTACTCTATGGTTACCTAGCAACCACACCGCTACATAAACAATGGATGGCAGCGGAGAGCAGTCATGCAGTTTAAGTCAAAACACATAACTTCATTATCTGTGATATGTGACGGTGAATCTTCAGGAACAGTAAACCTACTGATAGTCTATCACAGGAAGGAGAGGTCGGTGGTTCTTGTTTTTTCATTGTGATTGGTGCAATATAATCTAAATTTGACCCGTTGGAATTTTGCCCTGGCGGAGGATCAGAACCAAAGTTGAATGGTTTCTACCCCTCAGCCAAGTAGGATCAGAACAATTTCATCATTTGTTTTGGACTAATCCTGGAGACAGACGGAGAAAGACGAATGCAGGAAGATGGAATGAGTAGAGCAATAAATCGAGAGGGATCAAGAGACAAAGAGGCACAGACAGGGAGACGGGGACAGGAACAGATCGAGGAGGGCAGAGCTGGAGGTAGAAGGAGGACAGAAAGACGTCCTGTGATGAAAGATTGGCGTCTCATTCGTTCTGTCCGTGATTTTAACGTCCATTTGACCTGATTCTTCCCTCTTAAGTTTGTTTTCTTTTTATCCTTCCTGGGCCTGAACTGAACACTAACACGAGTGCACCGCCGCCCTTCGTCTTCCTCTGAAGTAAGGCCCCCCCTCAGCACGGGCAGGTCAACGACTGACCGTCCCACTTCACATTTGTGACGAGGCACGCAGCGGGATCGACCCGAGAATCCGAACGGCTTTGGCGTCGCCATTGTGTTGACACCGGAGCTCCTCCTCACCTCTGGGGAGCAGGAGGAGCATTGAGTATCTGTGTGTATGAAAGGGGGGAGGGGTCTGTGACTCACCCTCGGCTCCCGTTTAGTCACCTTGGATACTCATTACATTGGCTCGGGTAAAAGGCGAGGAGTACAATGAAGACGTATCCAGGGGGGAGGGGGGAGGAGCGACCTCTGTTGTGACATTATCATTTTGGATCTACCACGCTGAGTGATTTTTGTCCTTCCTCTCAGTATCAGTGTGAGAAACGTCTTCTTGGCAGCGTATCAAAGTGCAGCGCCCACATGATGAAGAGTGAAGCTGTGTTTCTCCACATCCTGACACTATCTGCTGCTGTCTGACTCCACTCTGTCCTCCGTGATGACATGTGGGCAGCAGCAACACAGCACAGACGGATGAAGGTTCGCTCTCTTAGACAAGCAGAATGGTTCTAAGCCTGGACGTGTGGACCCCAGGGTGAGCTCAGGGGATGTTGTTCTACAATACATTAACCCCTCAAACTCCAGGGTAACCACCAACGGGTCCACACCAAAGGTCAATGGCCAAAGTTTGCAAAGATCCGAACTATTTAAGGAGGCAAACACAGAGAAGAAAGAGAAGTTCAAACGGTGGGCGCAGTGATGGATTTGAGTGTTTTTCAATCAATATTTATGGACAAATTGTTTTGTCTTTTCTACACTAAAAGGGTCGTGACTAACAGGAGAAATAGGAAAAAAGCAACAAAGTAAATTTTTTCATCCAGGGGCATCAAACGACTTGAAGTTCCTTTTGGGTGCCCAAGACGAGGCCCCCCCCCCCCCCCCCTCTACCC
>OMNV01008914.1:0-10593 GCA_900303265.1 Brotula barbata
CACTCGCAGTGACTCCTTTAAATTCAAGCATAAACATCAAAGCAGCTCCGCCTCTGATTGCACCATCACCTCAGACGGCAAGGGAGAGGCTGCCGTCTCCATGGCGGCAGGAGAGAGGAGCGAGCGGGAAAGAGACAGGAACGGAAACCACTACTTCCTAGATGGCAAGGTCCTGACCTCGAGGAAGTCGTGCGACGAGGACATCGGACGCACCAGATGCGAGGAACCAGAGGTTAAGCGACCGCGGCCTAAATCTGCCCCTGCCCTCCGGCGTAGGATGACCCCCCAGACCATCACTCTTCCCGCCTTCCAGGTGAGTCTGTTAACGTCTGGGATTGGACGTAATGTCCACGAAATGCTCATAAGTTTGAGCTTTTTTGGAGAATTTTCTTTCTCAGGTCTGGATTGGAGCAGGAGTCTGTGGAATGAACCTGTAAACCTCTAACAGCTTCTTACATGAAGTTAGAGGTGTAGTGGCATTCAAATAAGTTCACCGTTGTCTCAGAAAGCGATTTCTCTGTGGCATTCTACCTTTTAACCATTGAATTTCTATCCTAGTCCTGTAATGTGATGTAGCTGAGATAATGTTGCTCAGGTGCACAAAAAGTGCCCCTAATAAAATGGATTTTACAAATCATTACAGCCTAACAGAGATCTATGCTGCGATCCTGAAGATACTTGGAGCTTTATCGTGGAATGCATAAGTGCTGTCTCTGCACCGTATAATAAATAGCAACATGGATCCATAGTGGTCCTTTTTAAAGCCTGCACACCTGGTACGTGGGCGTCAAGTATCACCGGAATGCTACAAAAAACTAAAGTAAATCTCCGTTTGGATGTAAATGACCTGAAAATCGTGACATTTTGTCAAATCACCAGCATGTAGCTTTAAATCCTTAAAGCCAGATTTGGAGTCTTTATGTTTTATGAACATTCTGTGAAAGGAAAGTAGACGGGAGCCATCTGAGAGGTGTTCGAATCCAAATTTGAACTAATGTTTCAGATCATTCCAGTGGGCTGAAAATACAGCAGCCATTTAGTGGTAGAATTTAGTGCGCCATCAGTGCTGTGCCTGTGGGCCTTGCCTTTTAGCCAGCGTGTCGCAGTGATTGATGCTCCTGCACTGGAACGGCCACCCAACCCAGTGGCTGAGTCGGTGCCTGAGGCTCACGCGGCCACACCTGGATGCCTCCTCCGGCCTCCGAGCACACAGGAGACAGACAGCAGTGGGATTAATGTTCCTTTTACTCTTTCGGCTGTTCATTGTACAGTTGTCGTCTCCAGCAAAGGGCAGAAGAGATCCCCCTGAGAAATGCCGGTGTTTCGTTCCCCCGCAGGCACAGTCTCACCCATTTCTTTCTGTCAGTCATCGCAGTGCTACGCCAGCGATGACCACTCTCCGGAACCCAGGGACATGCTGCGTTCCTCCCCGAGCCGCTCCCACAGGCACAGCGTTGGCTTCGTCCCCACAGTCTACAACGGCACTCTACCTCCTAGTGAGTCGCGTCCGTGCTCTTGGTGTGTGAAGTATCTATCACGATATAAAAACACGCTAACGTGACGGTACCTTTGTGCAGATTCGGCCCATCGGGGTTTGGCCCCCTGCCCTGCCGTCACGGCCGTGATGAGGAATCCAGTGTACACGGTGCGCAGTCACCGCGTTCATACCAGCAACTGTCCATCTGTCGCCTCTCAGATCTGTCACCAGCACACCCACACCAGGTAACCGGGACAGATTTTTAAGTAAAAAGTTGGAATGTAATGAGAAGTAGTATAGTAGTAGTATAATATAAATAATTATAAAACACGATGCATTTTGAGAAGCTTTATATTTTTATTGAACAATGAAGAAAAATCTGTACTCCAACTGTCAATGTTCAAACTTCAGAATCCCCCACACACACACACACACACAGACATTTGAGGAGTGTGTCTCTCTAATTAATTCATACATGAATTAAATAGTTTTTTGATGAAATGATGTATGATTCAATAGTCATATTTTTCACATCGATTTCGTTTTTTTTACTCAAATCCTTCTGTTTTTTTTCTCATTTTGTCAAACGGCAAATCTTGCATTATTTTCATATTTTCGCAGCTTATTGTCAAGTATAACCTCAGCAGAGCCTCCACATCCATCATTTTGACACACAGGCTGACAGACTGCTCTCTCTTCATACTTAGCATTTCACAGAATCTCTTCCCTCTCCAGCCCACAGCACCAGGGTCGCCTGAGCCTGGACCTCAGCCAGCAGAAACGAGCGGGCGACTACTCGGAATCCTCTTCGTCGCGGAGCAGCAGAGCGTCACACGGTACAAACTCACTGCCCTCCAGCGCACGGATCGGTCAGTCTGACGTAGCACGCACACACCCTCACGCACATACCTGTCGCAGGTTTCCGGCCTGTTCCTCCTCTCAGATTTTCTCAGTGCTCACTGTCGTCTAATCTCGCCCTGCTCCAGGTTCTTCCAACAATGTACAATACCGCACAGAGAGGATCAAGATCCCCTCCACTCCCCGCTACCCTCGCTCAATGCTGGGGTCAGACAGAGGTAATCCTTAAGACTCAGTAACCATTGTGAAAGCCGTATTTTTCGTTAGTCTTCGGAGCAGATTAGAGAAACAAAGCTTTTGGTGCAAGAAAAGTGCTGCGTCCGTTCAAAACGAACTGGGTACAAACTCCTTTCTGCACGTCTTCCCCTCAATCCAGGTTCAGTCTCACACTCAGAATGCAGCAGTCCCAGCCTCATCACGCCGCCACAATCGCCGCTCAATCTGGAAACGTCCTTGTTTGCCAGCAGCCAATCACACGGCTCCATTTCGACGTTACCACGGATCTCTGTCAGCCCTGTGCCGCTCGGGGAGCGAAGGAAAGACAGGTACGGCCAAAAACACGCACAGAGACGAGACGACTAACTATGTATGACGAGCATTTATTAGTTAATTCAGCGTTCATGTGTTCATCAGAAGCAAGAAAAGTTTTGAAAGTACGCAATTATGCCCCCAGTACAGACAGTACAATATCACAGTGAACATCCTTATGAACCGAATGTCATCTAAATGTGTACTATGTAACGTGTGTGTCATTTATGTTATGTAAGGTTTATGTTTTATCTGCATTATTATTCAAACACAGCCACACTACAACACCTCATTTGTCAACCAACAGAAACACTTAAAAACTCCACGATGGAAGTTTACATCAGGAAGTTTTAATCATGGAAATGAATTTGTCCAAATCTGTACGAACCCTGCCAGTCAGGATTGGTGCAGCTTTAGTCACAGGACAAGAATTCAAAGGGGACGGCTCTCCATTTGTCAATAGAGATGCTTGAAACATGTTTATTTCCTTCATGTGCCCTCAGGGATCCTGTATCCTCTAGGCTGTACCAAGACGTTGCCAGGCAACAGGTCTATCACGGCCAGAACTGTGCAAGTCCGCTCATTGAAATTCAGTGTGAAACCCAACCAAAATTCTTTAATTCTTTTATTGGAAGCCTTTCTCCATCCCGAGAAACAACACTGAGCCGCTGGTTTTATCTTCTTTATCTCCACACACCACTGCCTCTGTATTCTTGTCCTCCATCCCCTCCTTTATCTTCCTCCCGTCTCTCTGACACCTTCCGCTTCCAGATCTCTATACCGTAACCGATCTTTTCTGAGGATTCCTCTGGCTCCAAGGCCGAGGTTCTCCTCTCTCAGGAGCCTCAGGTTCGTTCTTACTCACCGTTTGAAAAACAAGGGAATGTCCCCGTTCCTCCTCGCCCCCATGTTCACATCGTTCTCATGCTTGAGCACAGTTGCCGAACAATATGGAGGAGTAGAACAGCTCTGTACAGTTTGGTGGTTTCTGTATTAGCTCCCTCACCTAAAACATTCTGGAATTGGAAGACTTATCCCTATTATACTCCCATCCCTACTATCTGTACTTGTTGGAGTTTAAAGGTCCAGAGTTCTGTTTGTATTTCTGTATTTGCTCGCTCCATGTTGAAAATCCTCTCGTATCCCAGATGTTGCATGCACTCTCCATGCCTTATGACGATAACACGTCCAATATGCATGTATGTCTTTTGGTGTTCAGACTAGTCACCCTTTGGTCTGCGGTCTGGACGCCATGCATTGGTTTGTATTCAGCGCTGAGGTGTCTGGGTCTTCATCTTTGTATCCCACCACTCTGTTTCCTCCTGTCTGGCTGCACCTCTTCGTCATGAAGGTTTATCTCATATCCAAAGGCCCGCTTCTTGCGAAGCCATACAACGTTCCTTCACATGAAGGGATTTCACCTGCATTTCATTGTATCCATCTGTGATCGTGTACATACAGTACATGCTGTACAGTGTTTTTGTACTCTTAAGTTCAGGAGAGATGATCAGTTTATATTCACAGGCCTGATTTTAAACTGCCTCAAACACTTTTACTGTCTGTCCATTAAGAATATTTGGACCAGATGTGTGCGTGTGTGTAGTAACTTACCAGAGGAGTAAATACTATAAGTGGATCAGGCACTACGTTATACTCTGAATGATCTCATCCCCACCGCACCGAGATATGAGAAGTCCTGTCATCCCTTCGTGGGACTCCTCGTTCACACGCGTTGTTCTTCCTCTCCCCAGGCCGTACTTGGAGGAGCCTCGAAACGTCATCGTGCACAAAGGTGCAGAACCTCTGGGCATCTCCATCGTCAGCGGGGAAAACGGTGGGATCTTTGTCTCTAAAGTAACCGGAGGCAGCATTGCCCATCAGGCGGGCTTGGAGTATGGAGACCAGTTGCTGGAGGTACAGGTCCACTTGGTTCCTATTACAAATTACCAGTATATAAATTATAATGTATATACATTTTCACAAGCTCTAATGTGTGACACTTCTGTCGGTATCGGGGGTTAAATGAAGATGATGCCAGATGTTCAGGTCAGTGGTGGTTGATATCTCTGCTTGACCTCCTTGATCCGTGCCTCTGTTCAGTGTAACCCTGATGGGTGGATACCGGTCCCATCGCCGTGTATATCAAACAAAACATTAGTGACTTTATGTAAACAGAAGTGGACAAGCAGTGCTTCAGCATCTCTGCATTCCACCTAAGACTGCAGATGTTCAAAGTCAGTGTCCTTACCGCCACCAGCTGGGCTCCTCTGAAACTCTCCTAACTCCGTCCTTCCTCTTTCAGTATAACGGCATCAACCTGCGGAATGCTACGGAGCAGCAAGCTCGTCTCATCATCGGCCAGCAGTGTGACACCATCACCATCATGGCCCAGTACAACCCGCATATGTACCAGCTGGGAAACCACTCCCGCTCCAGGTAACTCCACCCCCCATGGAGATATTCGGGCCCGTTCCTGTACGGGATCGTATCAGTCCCCAGTCGGTCCCCTTGGATCGGTTCCGCTCTGTGTTTCTTTTCAAGAACGGCTCTCATTTAGACTTTGGCCAGGTGTTCTGTTTATGCGCTTATATTTTTCTGCCTGATCAGGGAAACCAGATGATGAATTATATCGCATTTACAGTTTTTGTTGCTGAATTAAAGGTAAGAAAGCACTGGATTGTAAACTGCTCGTCCAGGTAGGGAGCATAAAGATGTAATTAAGTGTGTAGTTCTCATCGCTCATCTTGAAACATTAACACCATGCAAGGTAAGGACTTAAAAGAAACTGCTGTGAGCTCTAGCTGTAGTGCTGCTCAGAGCTCCGTGCGGTCAGATAGGAGAGGAGTCCCTGTCGTATGATTTCATGATTTTACAAGTGAGACGGGTTTGTCTTTTCCGCCGTGTCCGTTGCTTATTTTAATACCAGGAGTCGCTTTCCCCGTAAGAACTGTTCAGGATCAGGAGCGTCTGGTCAAACCCTTTGCTGTGCTTTATTGACATTTCTTTCCTCAACACTTCCTGCAGTTGCCACACAGTAAAAGCCCTTTGGATTTTTATGGGGGTAATGAATTCTCCCACCAAAACCCCTTTTTAATCACTTAATTGCTGTATGAATCAAGTGTACAAAGTCGATTCACGGTTTTCCCTTTTGCATGCCAAATTAGAGCCCTTGTTTGGATTTAGACCAATTCTTCTTGACCAGTGCGCAAAGTCAAAGGCATTGATGCATCATTGGAGGATAATTTAACAAAAAACAAAAGGTGTACAGAAGCAGTTATTGTCACGGACCTTGGGACGTTTTGTCAGAGAAACATTTTGGAATATTAGAAGTGAAGACTGAACCTCAGTTCAGCTCTAATGAAGCTCAGTAAATGTCATTCGTGGTGAACACAGGCAGGCTCATGTCTATTTGTTCTGTCGTTTTAAATCCGTGGATCTGATTGATTTCATTTTCCTGCCGTGTCCCGTGGCTGCAGCTCTCGTCTTGAGCCAGTCAATACGCAGTCCACGTCCCAGGGGAGCGGCGCCACCACCCTTGACAATCACTCCGCCAACGATACACTTAGTGAACAGGACGAGGGCACCCTCACTCCCTCCTCCAAGCAGACTACGCCCACCACCAGCCCCCACAATTTCATCAGGTAACCAGACACGCAGGTATTCCCTGTGTAGACGTGAGGATGGAATGACTTGGATGATTGAACTATCCACTGATGTACTGTGTCCGTCCACCCAGAATGCCCTCTGACAGCAACAAGAAGGTGGGCGAGCCGCGGCTCGTGACGGTGCGCAGGCCGGGGGTGGAGGTGGGAGTCACGCTGTGTGGAGGGAACCTACGTGGCATCTACATAGAGAGTCTGGAAGAGGACAGTCCTGCCAGGGGTCCCGATGGCCTGCTTCCTGGTGACCTCATTCTGGAGGTTTGGACTCTCACACACACACACACACACACACACACACACACATGTGTTTTATACTTCATGTACGTTGACAAGAAGGCATGAACCTAAAAATCAAGTATTCCCTGAAGTCTTTATAAAAAATATTTGAATGTTTTTTCCTCTGGTATTGTGATGTTAATCAAACATTTTATAGATTTGCTCTTTAGTTTTGCTGTGTCACATAATGATATAAATCAGAGAAGAGCCCATTAAAATTTTGCTGGTGGTCCACATCTGGATCTTTTTTTTCCTCTTTCCTCTCTTTAATATTGCAAGTTGGGTCGTTTGGATGAGTTTATAGGATCAAACCCATATTACAGTCAAGACAATAATGAGTTAAATTACACGACCGCAGCAGACAGATGCACACAAATGAGTGCCCCTCTAGATTATTTTCCATCATGAAGCCTCAAACTCAGACCGTGGTGTGGCGTCTCTGCTGTCATTGGCGTCTGTAGGCCACGTGACCGAGCCGAAAGTAAAACGTGATCCAGCAATCGACACATTCACAAGACTTCAGGAGCTCTGTAATTATATTCTGTATTATCTGTATTCTGTCCCTGAAAGTGTATCTGAAGATAGAAAGTTGAAAGTGAACAAAACCTCCAGCACGATGAAGTGAGACAGCTGAATGTTTAAGCTGTAATATCGCTCTCCCACTGAAAGATTCTCCAAACGTACACTTTAAAGACACGAACTTGGCACCGCTTTGTGTTGTTCATCTTTCCCGCCCGTCATTGTTCGTCATTGATCTCCCCCCTCGCCTCCGTTCTCGCTGCGGCGCCGATGTATCCCCGGCTAAATAAGACGCTCCCTCTCAGCTCCGTGCCACACGCTTCCACGGCACCGCTCTCTCCTTCAATCAGCCGGCCCGTCCGTTTCCTACCCCTTGCACGGCGCAAATCAATACAGGGACACTTTAATGTAGCCGAGTGCTGCAGGAAATGTAGCTGTTTACCACGTAGATGCCACACAGACACGGCAAATTATTTTACAGATGAGAGCGAAACGCCCGCCACGTTTGTCTCCCGCCGGGCCCCGGCGTGTTGCATTTCATTTATCAGGATGTAAAGCACGAGCCGTGTGATGAGTTTGCCTGACCTTCCTGTCCTTCTCTCCATTTCTGCCAGTATAATTTGGTGAATATGAAGAATAAGACAGCAGAGGAGGCGTACGTGGAGATGCTGAAGCCCGCGGAGACGGTCACGTTCAAGGTGCAGCATCGGCCAGAGGACTTCAGCGAGCTAAAAGATACTCCAGGAGATGGATTTTATATTAGGTATACACACACACACACACACACACACACACACACGCACACAGATCAGCGTTGGGTCCAGAGCTGTAAAAGGACGGCACTAATTTTCTCTGAGCAGCCACTTGTGCGTCCATGCGTCTATATATAGCAGCACCACTGGAGCGGCCTTTGGACAAGCTGGGATCTTTCTCATCTAAACCAATTATGTCCCCGCTCGAGCGTCTCTCTGCGATGATGATAATCACACCACAAATTTGGGTTATCTAATCTCTCGGAGCACGCCAGACTCACGGCCACGTGTTTTAGTTTGTGCTCGGGTCATTGGAAAGAGTCCGCACGTGTCTGAATGGAGAGCTAAGATCTCTAAATAGTCACGTCTTGTTGTCGGGAGTCCGCTCGGGCGCCCGCCGCGGCTGTCGCAGTCGCCCGTCATATAAACGAATGCGCCCATGATGTCATCTGGAGTAAATGCATCCATCCCACCTGGCTGTCACAGATAGGATGGGAGGGAATCAAAACGCTCGATGGACTAACACGCTCTCTACTTCCTCCCATCTCTCCGCTCCTCTATCGTGTTGTTTGTCTGATACTTTACTTCCTCTCTCACTTTATCAGCCACTCCCCTCCCTCCGCCTCCGTCTGCCCCCCACTCACATAACTCGCCATCAATCCTTGTCGCTCCATCCCAACAGAGCACTTTACGACCGGGTGGGGGAGGCCGAGGGCGACCTCACTTTTAAGAAGGATGACATCCTGTACGTGGATGAGTCTTTACCAAAGGGCAGCTTTGGGACCTGGATGGCCTGGCAGCTAGATGAGAACGCACAGCAGCTCCAGAGGGGGCAGATCCCCAGCAAGTACATGTGAGTACAGGAATCACACACACACACTCACACACACAGACACGGTGCACACTCGGCAAAACCCCGAAAACCCTGTTCATAAAATACATGTTAATCAAACATCAGATACATTCAATCCCGTTCCGGCCGTTTTCTCCGCACGTCCTCTGAATGAGACGTTTTTTGTGTATGTTTGGGTTGTAGGATGGACCAAGAGTTTTATCGCAGACACAGTGTGACAGAAATGAAGGAAGACTCCAGTAAGACGCTCTCTGCGGCCGCCCGCAGGTCCTTCTTCAGGAGGAAACAAAAACACAAGCGCAGCAGCTCCAAAGACAGCAAGGAGACGGTGGCTCTGGACGCCATCAGCACGGACTCCATCCCCTTTTTTGACGGTGAGGAGAGAAGCGTAGAGATTCTCTGTTGGTAGTTTAAGACTCGAAATAACCTCCAGCTTTGATGTGCGTCAGACTGCGTGAGCCTGGCATACCAGCGCGTCCAGAAGGTGGAGTGCACCTCTCCCCGACCGGTCCTCATCCTCGGGCCGCTCGCTGATCCGGTCAAGGACATGCTGGTCAAAGAGTCTCCCGGGAAGTTCTGCAGATGTTTACTGGGTGAGTTCAGCTCGGCCAGATGGTCGCCAGCGATGCTAAAGCGAGGTATACGCGGTGAAAGCCCGTAACCATGGAAACCCAGGGCTCACATGCAACATGAAACATGGTTGAACACTCGCTTGAACTGTGTGCAGTCGGGTTCAGATCGACTTTGAATCAGAAATGTAATGCCGACATACCGGTACTTTGGACTGGATCAGATTTAGAACACAGGACCCTTTAATACCAACAGAACAACAACAACAACCGTCCAGTCAAATACAATGTTTTGACCTTTTTTTTTGTTCCTTCTCCCCTTCACGTCTGCAGAGGTGATGAAGGCATCTCAGCAAGCCATCGAGCGGGGCGTCAAAGACTGCCTCTTCATCGACTACAAGCGCAGGAGTGGACATTTTGATGTCACCACCGTGGCATCCATCAAGGAAATAACAGAAAAGGTGCGAGCGCATTTCAGCCTCCTCAGATTTTATCCGCCAGGATGAAGTGGCTTTTATTTGTTTGTAATCTCGGCGTTAACGCCAGATAAGTTATCGCTGTCGGGGAGCCGTAATCTCCAACGCGGATCTCGCAGCAAATATCAGGCCTTTACAAATTATTCTACGAGTTTCATCTTTGACGGGAACGAAACGCATTTCTTTTTTCTGCCATCACAGGGCTGTCACTGTTTGCTCGATATCGCCCCGCACGCAATCGAGAGGCTCCACAGCATTCACATTTATCCAATCGTCGTGTTTGTCCGCTACAAAAACGCCAAGCAGATCAAGTAAGTATCTCAGTCACACACACGCACGCACACACACACAAACACGCACAAACACAAACACTGAGGCGTGCAGAATGCTCGCCTAGCGAAGCCCAGAGCTCCGTGCCGATGCCAGGAATATGATAACGGGGATGTCCCGGTATAGTGGCATCCCTACCCACATGTGTTTGTGTGTGGTTGGATCACTGGAACACGATAAGCCTTCACACTTTGCAGTGTACCAGGAGCTCTTTGGTGCGTCTGTCAAAACACACCACTCCACCACGCACGCTTACATAATCTCAAACGGGTGTAACACACACATCCCCCCCC
>OMNV01008915.1:0-17102 GCA_900303265.1 Brotula barbata
GGGGGGGACCCAATATGACAGATGTTACAATTCAGATTTTCTTTTCATTGCTTTTTCAAGTAAACACAATGGCATATCGAAAGGCATTTCAAAAGCTGTTTTAAATTGATTTAAGTTCGCTCCTTGTCATAAAGCCTGTGTGTTCACAAGTATCACAAAGATGACTGGGAATGGAGAAAGAGAGTAAAAGAAAGCTGCCTCCTCCAAGCAGTCAGAGCCATTGTAGGATTCTGCCCAAGCCTCAGATTTAAAAGGAGCAAGCTTGGCCAGATTTGCTCTGAAGTCTTTACAGAAGATATTTTTGAGGTGGAGATAGTCATCGTGAGGAATAAACAACTTACTTTTCAGAGAAAGAAGCGACATGAAAGAATACGGTGGCAAAAGTGTCCCACTGGTAAGGAAATCAAGGAAAATAGAAGGGCATCAGAATCCTCTGAGCCACCATATCAAATGTCCCACCCGATCGAGAATTCACAATAAAAAAGACAGCACTTGTGAATAATATAACGATTGACATGACATATCGCCACAGCAGAGGAAATAAAATGGGGGAAGGAGAGAGCCTTTTATGTTCTGAAAATATGATATGATTAGGGCTTTTGATGCTGGATGCTACTCATATTTTTCCTCCTCAAAAGGTGAGCTCTTCGGTTTTTCATATTTCTAGTGTTCCATCTTCAAGAAAAACATTACTGCTGCATAACTGAATTAATCAACGGAGGTACAATTGAGTTGAAACCTCTGTTGCCCTAGCTACAGGGACAGAGGGTGTGCTGGGTTTCCACACAGTCTCATGTGTTCCATTCAGCCTGCGATTCTCGGAGCCGACTCTTCCAATCAGACGTGCCTCATTCAGACAGACCGGTGACCAAATGTGCTGCGTCCTAAACTATGATCGATTGTAGAGGACGGAGCGAGAGGAAGGGGACGACGGTAAGGTAGACGGCGATAGCGCACTTCTTGGACGGGAATGAGAGAGTTGTCTTGGAGTCGCAGCGCTGAGCCTGGAGAGAACAAAACAGCCAATTAGAGCAGCAATACACTGTGAAGTGGTCATTACTAGAGCTAATGAGCGCGCTATCTGTCCTCACATTAAAGTGCTCGCTAACGAGAGCTTGTTCATCATTGCCGAACACAAGTCATCACATAATCCTATCGCCTGTCCTCTCATCCCCAGAGCAGGGAAAAGGCCCATTTAGGCAAGGAGTGGACAAAAGCATCAAAGCTGAACAGGCCAGGCTGTGGACCTTCAACTCTTTAAAGTCGGCCAGCTGACCGGCACGCTGTGCTGAGGTGCAGAAGGGCCGAGTGCCGTACGGGCAGTGTAGAAGTATGTCTGTGTGATCTAAGGCAGATGCGGTGAAAGTTTCTTTGAAAGTAAAGCGGTAGTTCGACTTACCGCTGACGGTTTGAGCAGCCATGTTGACTTGATGACAACGTGGACGTCAGGGTGGGAGGTCAGTCGATTTTCTTTGGACGTACTGTACGTAACGTAAGCACGAATTGGCGTTCTTGCAGCATGTCTGGCCATTTCTGTTTTCAGACTTACTGGAATACTGATTTATCTGATGTCTGCAGTGCCCACTTAAAGAGTCCATTCACGTGGACGCTAGGAGAGGTCGAGCTGTACCATTTTAAAATAGTTTTCCATAGACAACAAGATCATTTCTGTGATTTTTATGAATTATTCTGTAAATACTGTAATCAACACTCAATTCCCTATTTAATTTTCTCGTAACTATGAAGAAGTCCTTTTGTTATCCTGAGAAAGTGAAAGCAATTTTTGTTTTCTCTAGACTGCAACACACTGAGATTATCTCACGAAGACCTAAAATAACAATATAATATTGTAAAAAATAATTTTACAGCAGTGCCCCGCATTCATACATTCATTAGCAGATAAATTCATAAAATGCGGCTTTTGACAATTACAAACCAGCATTAAATGCAGCTCGATGGCTTTGTGCGTTTCAGCCATCATGGAAAGAGTTTGACAAAGGGAGGGAAATTATCCTAGTGAGTGGAGTGTAATCATTAAGCTGATCTGAGAAGATGTCCTGGAAAAACCTTCTCCACAAATATCCCATTAAGCTCATTTTATTTTTCAAAAGTGCTCATTGTCTCATCCCAAACCCTCCCAAATTGGAGATATGAGGATTTTGGAACCAATCTGTACAGTACGGACTTTTCTTCATTTTATTTTAACTTCTCTAGAGTTCTGAAGGTAGAAGGTTTATTTTTGACATATGTGTATTCTGAGGAGTTTTTCAAATTTCCATTCTTATTATATTTAAGTCTTTCTTCCACCACTGGGGTTGTATTGGTAGAAAGGAGGGTGTTTCTTCCTTAGCTCATGCTAGAATTACAGTGAATCAGTTTCTGCAACTCTGCTATCTAAAACTGATCAAACAGTTTATTATTGACCATTGGTTCGCATTAGAAAAAAGACCATCATTTTGTCTTTTTAGATATATTTTATTATATTATTCTATTTACTTTTTACACTTATTTATTCAACAGAAGCTGTATACAGTTTCACTCACCACAATAGTCTTTGGACAAGGTTCAACTATCTGAGCTTTCACAAATCTCCACACCCATCAGCACACCAGGGTCAGCAGCAGCCACTAGAGGGCACTGCAGCCAAGCATTTTCCCTCTGACATGTGCGGCTGTGTGGCATCACATAGCTGATAAAGGAAAGACAACTGATAGCTGCCTCAGATAAAAGGAGGAAGGCACTCCTTTGGGTCCACAGATTCTTCAACACTTATTATCTATTTGATTCCTGATTGCTAAATATTTTCCTGGGCAAATCCCCCCTCCCACAGGGAAAACAACCTCATACTGTTCCCTCATTTTATGTCCTTGTGTTTCCATTTACTGAGTTGCAGAAAAGGAGGGGTTGGGGGAAGAAAGTTTAGTCTTCTGCTGTTTACAAGCAGCAGGGAATTTATCACAATAAGAGGAAATCTGTGGCATATTCACACACGCGCGCACACACACACACACACACTAAAAGTAAATACACCTTTCAAAAAAAAATCGAAGAACATTTTTTTTTTAAAGAGTGAGTGACATTGGATTGAATGCATATGTTTTCAAATAAGAGAATGCAAGAATGGAAGAATAAAGAGATGAATTTGGATTTATTTTTCTGTGTGTGTGTGTTTGTTTTCTTCCGTCTCCACAGGGCAATGTTCTGGCAGTCACAATCGGATGAACAAGTTTTTCCTCAGCCATTGTTGAGAATCTAACACTCGGCTATGACTCATTTCATCCCCTGTAATTATGTTTGAGAGAAAACAGACTTTAATTCTCTTTAATTGTGCAAGCCGAACAAACTGCCGCCTGGGCGCAGACGAAATGTGTTTAACCTTGGGCACGGATATCCCCACATAAACCACAACCATGTATGAGATTGTCAGATAAAAGGTTGAAAAGAAGAAATTGATGTGAAATTCATCGTAATGCCCAACTTTGGAATGCACGTGTATGTTATGAGGTTGAAAATGACAGAGCATAATAATTTTTTTACAGTAATTTCTGGATGATCTCAATAGGAAGATAGAAAGCAGGCAACATTTAGGGCGCTTCTGTTATTATTTTCCTTGAGATGTTGCTTTTTAATGACAATAATATTATAATCCAATGGTTGAATGGTTCCATGCTGCAGCAGACCCTTGCCTCAGTGGAGGGAACGTATCTATGGTGCATCTCAAGAGTGCTTCTGATTACTTCCTCTCTATTCATCATTTTGTCATCTGGCCCCAAGGCATCAATAAACAACTGTCATGGATCCAACTGATGGCAAATCAGTCAGCGTTCACAACACAAAGCCACTAATGCAATTTTATTGTTCATTACTCCATCATAATATTATGTGTATTATTACTAACAGCAACATTAAGTCTCCTATTTGATTATCAGCAGCGGCACGAGGACTCGAGCATCAGGTCAACCTGCGTTCCACGATCGAGATCAGACAAATCAGACGCTATCTTGACCTTTATATGGCATAATAAGTTGTGATATAGTCTATCAACTGTATGTGTGCGTGCATGTGTGTGTGCCTGTGATAAACACACAGACACACACAGTGATCTGTGATCTGAAGCATCATAGGGTTTAGCTGCAGTAGCATTGCCCCCGAGGGACTGCTGCTGTGCCTGTGCAAACATGTGGACCGCGCTCTGCCACCTGGGAGCAAAAGGGGAAGACAATCAAGATCAGATACCCAGATAATCTCTGTTTAGGATACTACACACATTTAGGCTGTAATGTGAGACTACATGGGAATTGTTTTTGATCTGTACATGTTTGCTCTGTGTCTGTATCAGGCAATGACTGGTTTCCAGAGCAGTGGTGGAGGACACAGCAGCCAGGAAGAGAGCAGAGAGAGAGAGGGAGAGAGAGAGAGAGAGAGAGAGAGAGAGAGAGAATGAGAAATAGTAAAAAACCCAAGAACTTACAAGATTGAGTAAGTATGCAATTTTAGCTAGAACATGCATATTTGGTAGATTGAGCTCAAATTCAAAATTTAATAGGACAGACCGAGTGTGTGTGCAGAACCAATTTTAAAGCGCCCGTCTCAGGTCAGTCTCATCTCAGCGGTGGCTGGGTAGCAATCACGCTACGTGCACACAAATGATGCTTAACCACAATTAACCTGGAGGGTGTGCAGTGTACTCTAGGAGCATGCAATCTCACTTTCATATCACCGAGAAGTTAGAAGTTAAGAGATTGTCTTGGCTCCTCTCTCATCGAGCATCAATAATTGATTGAGGCTTCTGGGACACATTGTGCATTGTGTCTTCAGGGGTGATCAGCGAAAGGATCCCTCGTGTGGGACGAGAGGGCATCCGCCGGTTCTTGCTTGACCCAACCAATCCTCTATTATTTATTACAGCAAAAAGGATCCTGGTGGATGGGTTAAGGAGGTCAGCCCACATTTAGTGCTTCCACCATAGATGCCCTGTGGTTTAGATTGAGCATTTCGCGCTACACTGCCTCTCCCACACATGCCCTGATTTGATATTAATATCAATCTTCTTTTTACCCTTTTCTTCATTGAGATTAGCACCTCTCTTTTTCCCATTCTGACATTCATTTCAGCCTAAGAGGGACACTGTGAAACGTACTTTGCTCCAGAATAATAAAATCCTAAATTGGTGTTTTGTGATCACACACACACACACACACACACGCATACATATTAAGTTTAGCAGTTCCATGCAAATCGCGCCCAACCCCCCCCCACCATCCAAACACACGGACATTCACACCGATGCATGCACACAAATGCATTTAAAGGTGGCACGTATGCAATATTTCTTTTTACGGCAGTCAGCTCAAACACACAGCTGGAAAATAGAGTTATTGCGATAACACGAACAGTACAGGTAATAACACGATGAAGATGAAACAAGGTTGATTCGAAATAAGCTCTCAGGTTTGTGTGTTGTGCGTGGGAAGCTCTGCGGGTCAAAGGTTAGACGTCAAGCCTGTGGCAGTGGCCCGGACCGCACCATATCAGCCTCCCTGTCACACAAGCATTGTTTGCGGCTGACACTAGGATCCCACTCAGACACATGTAGGGTCAAAGACTGACCCTGTGGCACTAACAGCGACATTAACAAATAGCGTTGATTCTCCTAAACATGACCTTGGGCCCCGAGGCTGAAACGGTGAGTTGTCAGGACATGGATTCTAACGGCTTCCTGACTCACTTAAGTGAGTGGGAAAATCACTTTGTATGAAACATAATGACATCACATCATCCATCAAAACCAAACAAAGCTGTACGAGGAAGGCGGCAGGTACAAAGTCACACGAACAAACATTGAAACAAACATTTAATAAGTTGTTAAAGCTATAAAACACATCAAAATCTCTGCTAATGCCTCCAAAGAAACGCCTCCGGCAGCGTGCACCGACACTCGTCTATCTTCCAGGGCTTTCGTTTTTTGTTTTTTTGTTTTTTTGCACGGTGCCTCTATCGTATTGTAAAATATCTGTCTCATTCCAAAGTGATTCTTGTCTGGGGCCTCAAGCATGTCCTCATTTCACAATACATGGGAAAACATTGCTACTATGACAACTGAAGGGACTGAACAAATGCAATTCACCTGCAACCATGTGACAGATCTGGAAGCTTTTCAGAGGAGGAACCATCCCTTTTCACCGCACAGCTTTTGCCAGTGATCACAATCAAAATGTGTGTGTTTGTCTCGAAGCACATTCTTTGTGTGTGTGTGCGTGTGTGTGTGTGTAAGTGTGTGTGTTTGTGTGTGTGTGTGGTTACTAAATTTGTCTTGCCGGGTCACCTTGAGCATTTGGTGCACAGGGCATGAGGGTCCCTTCGCTGTCTCCGGTGCGCTTCGCTGAGTACTTCCTCAAGCGCGACTCTCCCACGCCGGCAGGGATTTCCACACACGAACGGTTGAATCTTCCTCTGGGCCTCCATTGCTAACCATTAGCAGCAGATTAGGAGAGAGGAGGTAGGGATCCAGGGGGGCAGCTATCAGGTGGTTTTTAGAACTGACGTCAAGATCTCACATGGCTGAGGAGCCGGCTCAGCTTAGACTGCACAGACCGAACACACTAAATTTACAGTAAAGGCTACAGCGACAGAGAACCATGGGCAATATGATCATTTTGTCATTGGAGATTTTTTTTAAACCCTTAAATCTAATGAATAGGTGATTGAGTACATGTACAGGGTTTTTTAAAAAGGGTCTTTTTATATTACTAACCCACTAATAATTAAATATGAGTATTAATATACTTTATGTGAAAAATTTAAAATCTACAGAGATGTGGAGTACAAAATAATCAAAAAATCCATGATTATAATCCTCACTTTTTAAACTAAGGTATGTTTTCCCCTTAAATTTCTCTTTATTCTAAACGCGCTGGCTAACATTTCATCAGATTTTAAAGTAAAACTTTCTGAAGCTGGATAGCTGAGAGCGACCGTTGTTACCTCAACAAATAGTGGCAATGCTGCGTGTTATCGTAGCATTACTGACAGTAACACATCAGTGATGTCTAAGGGCAAAGTGGAAGGGTGAACCGGAGGTCACAGCATTACCAGCGTTTGGCAAGTCAGGACTATTTGATGACTTATTGGTATTTGACACACGTTGCTTCTTAATAGATGTCAAATTCGGTAAGCGGTGCCTGTCGATTATGGTGTCTTTCACGACAAGCTAATATCATTTTTCTCTGTGTATCAGCTACAGATGAAAAGCTGTAAACTCGCTATTATAGATTTGTGATAATATATACAAAAATAATTTTTTCTTGAAAGTATTAAAACTATGCGAGGATGTGGCAAACAGCTGAGCATGAGGAAGATCCAGGGTGCCGTGACAGCTAAAACATCATTGAAACGAATGAGTTGCAAATGAGATTGGATGAACATCATATCTTTCAATATTTGACTTTACCATGACGTCCAAGACAATTAAGATATACGTGGTGCGTTACACAAATCTGTGAACCCAATCAAAAATCCAGGACCAACTGTGAAGCTGTTATTGAAATATTTTCAGTGGAGGGTAACATTGTGACCACATAAGGAGCGTGCAGGCCTCACAGTTAGGGGCCGCTGGAGTGCAACCGAGCGAAACTGAACGTTGAGCCTCTATTTGTCAACGAGACAAAGGTTTGGCTTTCACAGTGAGGTCACAGTTGCATGGAGAAGAAAGCAGGACCCCGCCAGGTAAATAGGATGTCATTGTCCCATAACAAAAGCATAATCTTAACCCTGTGACCTCATCAGCTTTGGGGAATGCTTCTCTATTCTCAGTCAGCCATCAGAAGAGGGCGCCTGGCTGCTTTAGAGACACTGCTCAGGTTCACAGGTATTATTTCCCTCAGGGAGGCCTGCTGCATTTGCAGATCAGGATACAAGCACTCCAACTTGGGGCAACATGGGCGTTGACGCTGAAACCAAAACAGCTGCAGAAAATGTAAATACTGCAGGGCTCAGTTTTATCGCTGTGTTTTTCTTGACTTTTTATGGATTTTTGTGTTCGTACAGTCTTCATCAAAAGGTTAAATGTACCCAGGTATATACAAGTAAATAATATGTCAAACATTAGATTGCGTTATCTTTGTCTCAATTATGTCATCCACTCCCAAGGAACGCACACGTCCACTTTTAAAATCATACATTTTGAACGCTGCAAAATGTCCTCTAAACCTTTCAGCTGCTCATCCATGTTCCCCTTCCTTCGCTGACCCATATTTCTTTCAAAAACCGTTGAAAAATGTGGTATCACTTGTTCTGTGATCATGCTAATCTAAACGCTTTAGCAAATTGAGAGCTTGGAGTGCTGAAAGCCACAGCAACTCAATCTCAGAATTTTAAAAGGCTTTTTTGCTTCATACAGCCTGCAGCCAAATGGCACTTGTGTTCTGACACGGCACATAAACACACACAAAAGAAGTTATTAGCGTAGATGCAAATCAAATTACTAGCAGTGTAAACTGCTATTTCTCCCTGCACTTGGGTCTGTAATTACTCTGGCTTATAGGAGTATAATGAATGCTAATGACACACCACTGCAAGGCCATCAGCCCGGCACTTGTATGAGGTTGGGTGATTTTCACTTAAGTTATGAAAGCCCATTTTGGTTCGTGTGTTTTTTTTCTTCTATTTGTATGCTGTAAAACATTAAGACAGACAAGATTTTTTAGTGAAACACCCTTGCCAGGAATGTGTTTCAACAGCAAATCATTTAAAATTTAAAGTCCATGATTGGATGCACTCAACCATATCATACATAAAGCATATTTTTGCATTTCAAAAAGGATTACAAATTCACCGACACAATGAGTCCTTGTGGAAATGACAACGGTTGAAACATGCAACAGAACAAGTATCTGTTAGTGTTCATTCCCGCATCTAATGTCAGTGAGCCTGTATTCATCAGCGCTATTGCAAGATCAATATTTCAAATACTTAAAGCTTGACACCAGATTGACTTTAAAGCTGCTCCATTTTAAATAAATTATACATGGCTATGATGGTGGAATTTGTCACAACTGCAGTGACAAATGTGCTTGGAAATCGGCAGACTTCTATAATCGCAGAAGAATAAAAATTTGAAGTCTATAGAAAACATAGAGTCACTGAGAAAGACCAAAAAAAAGCTAAATTAAAATGATTCAAGACTTTATTTGTAGAAACAGATGAGCATACATTTTGTGATAATTTAGAGTTGTGTTTTATTATCCTGCATTCCAGGTCAATGTAACCTTTTTGAAAATTTGAATTTTTTACCGTTGTTGTTGTTGTTGTTTCTTAGCCTTTTCTGAAAGTTGCGGTGCTTTAGATTCTCCTCTGTTCGCCAATTCACACATCCATTCCAGTATTTTTTTAACAGTGCATTAGCTTCATTGCATGCAGCTAGTCATCCTTTAGTTGTGTAACAGGCATGCTGAAAAGTTCAACATGGCCTTTCCCTCTTTACTCATATTGCTGCTTAATATCAAGGTCAGACCGGTTAGGTGTGTCTGGTTTAATTTGTTGAAGTGGAGGATGTACTCGAAGGATCTCATCTCTTACCACTAGCATTAGCTTTAGCAAGCAAGGAAGTCTGGAGGCATGGAGGCTTGTATCCTCCTTCTTTGAGTCATTGTTACAAAGGACACATAGAAGCTTATTTTTAATCAGCAACGTTTTGAATTGAATTATACCTCAACTGTTTTTTTGTTTGAAAATTGCATTTTAGTGATGCATGTCCAAACACAAATTTCCTCCCTCAGAATGTTTCAATTTATATTCCAGGTTTGAGACCAAACATTATCAGTAATTTTACCTTATTGTATGTGTGTACTGATGGCAAACAGCAACATAGTACTGATTTGAAAGCACAACATCACAGCTGGAAGGTGTAAATTTGTCCATTCACATCTACTGTACCCAGTATAGTCTGCTGAGAAAAATAATCTGATAAATAAATCAGATCAGCTATCTGAAAAGAAGTGTCTCCGGTATCTGCACAAAGTCCCACTAACTACTCTTTGCAGCTTTGAGAGGAATATCAGAGGAGCAAGCTGAGTCCCAACATCAAATGTCTAAATAAGGGATTTCAGGTGACTTGGGCTAAAGGTCACCCATGCAGAAAAAGTCGAAGGAATCCAGGACAGTGAAAGTTTCTTTTATGGCCGAGAGATGAAACTGAGAGGAACTGGAGAGGGCAGAAGGTGAAGTGAGCAGACGGGGGCACAGTTTGCTTTTTGCACAACTCACAACTTCTGTCATCAGGTGTGTGCAGGTCTCTTAGTGTCTCCTCATTTGTGATGTAGAGTCCAAACACACCCAGCAAGACGTCAAAGTCCTCCATGGCCCTTCACAGCAGTTTTTTGATCCCACAGCTGGTCAGTTTTTTATCCCATCTATAGCTGTGGAGTGGAAGAAATATAACTTAAAGAAGTAACTATCAAATCTGTTTCAAATCTGTCTGCCCTGTTACACCAAGTCTAGTCTGTGCCATCTAATTCATCATGAACCACGTCCAGGCAGACTTGGTCCTTAACAGGGAAGGCAGGCGAGGCTCTGATTGGTTCAACTTATGCTCGGCTCACTACACGCCCATGACTTATTAGGAGTCTAAATCTAAATATGCGTCGCTTAAATAGCAAAATGGAGTTGGCCACGCCTCACCGCGCAGGGCACAGCCATGCGCCACACTTTGCACCATATATTGTTTAAATAGTTGTTAAAACTGTCTGTGGTCTGTGACGTTATGTTTATAGACCTGAAAAATAATTAATCTATTAGTTTCAAATTGTAGTCCTTGATGATGTCTAAAGACTAATTAAAATATATCTGTATAAAATTCAGTGGTCATGGAGTCGGACAAAATCATCACCACAAACAAAAAAGGACAGAATAATCAACATTGTGAATACGTTGATATGAAAGAGGTGAGAAAGGATGAGATTGTGAGAGAGAGATTCAATGGCCCCGTATTCCATCAATTTCATTCTGTCTTCTTTTCATTGTACCTGTGACACGGTGCCATTCAAGTGTTTTGCACAGTTTTACTTTTGGAGCGCGACGTTATCGCGCTCAATTATCGGGAAACAATATTTTTGACAATGAAGCGTTCTGTTTTCCGCCAAGGACAGTTGCAGCACAGCTCCTGTGTTACTGCCGAAGAACAGGATTGGTTGAGAAAGCATCCGGAGTAAATCTCAGATCAAAAAACGTCCGGAAAAGTTGGATCTCAAAATAAATAACCATGGTCAAAGAGGCTGGATAGGAGAGGAACAGAAGATTGTCTCAAATGAAAGCCACCCCATTGAAATCCTATTGAGCTATTTTCAGTGAGGCCCAAAAAGGAGAGAGAGAAAGCACTGCACTGGTAAAGGTCAGCATGAATCCAGATCATAGAACCTGAAACATGGCACACAGATAAAGGGCCCTCCGAGAAATATCAATTACGCCTTGACATTTCCCACAGAGACAAAAGATTCCTCTATAATAACCCACAATGGTATGGCGTTGGCTACTGCACACTCTTCAAAAGTCACCCCCACTTTGTAGGCAAATGTAGACTGTTGGTGCGTGGCCCTGCAGTACGTCTCACGCATATAGCAACTGAACTTTAAAAGTTGTACATTTTGCAAGAATATGAGCAATGCAAGGATTGAAAAATGAAGACCTTGAAGATGCACTCACACACACACAAACACACAGCTTGGTAAAATCACAGTTGTTGTATTTTAGCTGTGTTGAGGATGATGACTTATGAGGATGGCTCTGTGTTCTCAGTCTTTGGCTACTTCCACACTAAGACCAATAAATGTGAAATGTATCTGCGTCTGTTTTTGTCCGTGTTGCTCCTCCGTCCACACTAAATGTGTTGTATTGTAGATAAAGTACATGGATGGATTAAAATTTGTGGATATACTATTGTTATGTGGTCCTGGATTTGACCAGATGAGCTTGAACTTCCTTCCTGAACATCTCTGTGCAGTGTTCTGTCTTTACTTTACATTTATTTATACAACTTTTTGAACGAGAAACGAGAAATCTATCACATACAGGAAGAACTCAAACAGATTAAAACCACCAAAACTAAACAAATAGTGCAGTTGTTGTCATTTTCAACATCACACTTTCATTAAATACTTTTTTGAGCCCAATCCATCTCCCAGTTTGAATATTGAATACGTCACTAAGAATTCATTTTTGTTGAAAGAAGAAAAGGTATAGATGTTCCTCCAGATATGTACTCAAGCACAATTAATAACTTGCAAAAATGGTTATACTCCAACAACGTACAAAGTCTCCTAAAATATATACTTTGTATATGAATCATTGTGTCACATGGTGCTGTAGTGCAGGTGGTGATTGGACACAGATGTGACTAATTGCCACAGCTGCAACTGATCAATCAATCAGGTCAACTCATCTATTTACACCTCCTCTGCGGTGCTGCCTTCTCTTTGCCCGTGGACGGTTTAGCTTGTCGCCAAAATAAGTTTGGACAGAGATACTTGGAAATATACAACTGGAGACAGTAATTAGAGTTTGTGGGCAACAAGCACCATATCAGAAAACCAAAAGCTCTTAGTTACGTTGATTTTCAGCTTTATTTTCAGAGAAGAGTTCAAAGAAGATAAAAATGTAAGTTAATATGTGTCCACCTACACTTTATGAAGACACTTGTTTATAAAAATCTTTTCGCTGTTCTAGGTTTCTTTTTCAAGAATAAATTAAAATAGAGAGCTGCTCACGATGAATAACAATTAAGAGAAATAGAGAAATACATTTTCAGTCAGTTCCTTTGTGTATTATCAGCATGAAAATATATGCCCTATGGCTCTTCCAAATAAGAATGTTTCACTCTGCAGCATGGCAAACATACAAACCACCATACTACTGTTGAAGCTCAATATGTCAAACCAAATATATGAAATCTTCTGCAGAAGACAAAAATGGGAACGCAGATTGATGATAGATTTGAGCGGCTGTCAGATGGTTGATTCAATGTATTTTACCACATTGTTTATATGACGCTAACTCGTCTAATGCAACTTATTCTGTTTACCTGCTGCCACTGTAGTCCTTTTGAAGCGTTACACGTACCAACCTGTTATGTTCTGTAATGTTTCATACAAAGGCAGCTTTTGGTTCAAATGGATGAAAGTGACTTTAATGTGGAAAATTGCAACCACAAATCTTTCTTGCGCACGCAGAGTTGTCTGTCAAACGTATAAATGTTTTCGAACATCTTCAGTGATTTTTCTGGCCTGGTTGTCAACGTCAAATAAGCTGAGACTGAGAACAACTTCCTCCATTACAACCTGATGAAATATACAGTAAGAATCTGAGCTATGTTGTGCAAGTGACATATGCAGTCATCACCTTAGAGACAAAAGAAACTGTGAGGCAGTGAGCCAGCAGAGATGTGTAATGAGGAGGAAAGTGATGTTAAAACAATACTTGTCATTTGCTTTATTGGCTTGAGAACCAAATGTCTTGTGATGCCAGTCTCTCACTCCTCCGTCATTTAAAATCAGTCTGAAACCCTTTTTGGACATTAAGGTGAATTTATTGATGCACTGTGTCCAAACAGGCAGCTATTGATCACATTGGGCTACTGTCTAGTGATGGCACTTTTATTTATTTGGCCATGTGTCACACATGACATTAAATGTGATACTCCAGCGATTGTACAATATTCTACGGTTTGCATCCAAATTACATGCTTCACTTAAGAGGTCCACCGGGCTTTGAGTGGACGCATACTTGTGCTATTTACGTCCCGGCACAAAGATAGAAGTTCTGCATACAACAATAATAGCAGTTGGGCATAAATTCTGCATTCACAGACAGAACTTTGTTATGCTTTAATGCAAAATCCATTTTCATTGTGTATGCTTTTTTTCCTTACAACTCCCTGTATGAATGCTGCATTATTCTCACAGCTGCTCCTTGTTATGGGATGACATTGCAAACTGATGTGAGAAGGCACCCCGGAGTTTCTATTGGTTTTTATACATGAAAAATTCAAATGTTTCATGGTAAGATGTAATGGGAAAACAGTTTGTGAAGCAACGGTGTACGTATTTGGAAATGTGTACTTTCATGTAGCTTTCAGACGCTTTCCCACACATTCCACGGATGGTGTTTTGTGCCTCCATAAGGGTTCACCCGTCAGACTATGGGTGTGAAGTGAATGGCAAACGTCTCCAAAAATGCTCCAACATACAAAACAACAATGTCAGTAACCTTGTTGGGATGAACAGTAATTTTCCAAAATACCATTCACTTTCAGGTCTCTACTGTTGTTGCATGTCACCATCACATAGCAGCAATAAGAGCCATGGACGTCAGTCAATGTTCCAGGTAATGTTTCCTTCACGTACATTATAATAAGTTCAGTCAAAAAGCATTTTACTCACCAGAAGTGATCATTCTGGTTTCTGTGATTTGGCTCTTTCTTTTCATTTCTTCCTCAAAACTATGTAATAATTGAAATAATCTCATATGAAACAATCTTCTCTCATGTCATGTCAGATATCTGAATCTCACATTTTTCCAGAACAGCTCAAACCTCTCTACAAGACTGATATCTTATTCATCTCCTGCTCTGTGCTTCCTGGAGTACAGTGTATTTCCTGTTTTAATTAATTGGAATAACCAACACTGTCCTGGTTTGTGATGATAAGAATGTTGAACTGCGGACAGCATTTTATATTTCTGATGGTTGAATGGAGAGTAAAGAGGCACTTCAAATTAAGAAACTCGATACTGGGCCAAGGTAAAATCATACAGTGAAACAAAAAAGTCATTGTATTGTTCACATGCAAGTTTTCCTGAAAATAATCCAACTGACGTGCACCTTTGCTCCAAATATATTTAAAGATTTAGACAAACAAGGCAATTAAAAACCATGATTCAACCATGTTTTATTTCATGTTTAATTTTTTCCTAAATTAAATTCAGTTCCGCCGAGAAAGAGTGAAAATGAAAATATTGTGAAGAGTGTCATCATCCTAATCATGCCCCGCCGTATTCTGCTCTATTCTAAAAATGCAACCGTTCCCTTTCACAATTGTTGTGAATTATTTTGCTAACACGAGTGACTTGAAACTTTGATTAAATAACTTTTTAATCTAGAAAGGAAAGATAGACTAGTCAACTATCCTACATCCCTTCAAGAAAAAAAGATTAATTTGAAGGTAATCATAAGTGTGAAAATTACTGTTATCTCCTCACCATTCCTGTGACTGCTACCGGCCTGTCTGGCTCTGAAGTAGTCTCAATAATAAATATTCATATACCTTTCAGGGTCTTTGTTATGTTGACTACCTTCCATCAGTGTGATCTGCAGTGGCACGAGACACACAAATGGTGAAAATAAATAAATAAGGAGCCGGGGAGTAAATATATAAATAATAATGACAATGAGGGAACGGGCAAAATTTGGAACATCAAAGGCTCCTCTATCTTTGTGCCATGTAAACAGTGCGTGCCTTCAGTGAGTGCAGGAGCCTTTTTAATGATTCCATGGAAGATTGCCACGTCGACAAGCATCCTGTAATAAATAAAATTAACAAACATTTCTGTAGGGTCTTTTCAAAGGGAAAGAGAGCCCAATGTTTTTTCCCAGATAAGTGGTCTATACATCCCCTGCTCTTTCCTGATTAGTCTAATCCAGTGAGAAGTGCATGCAAGGTTTTGATTGAGTCAGCCGTTGAGGACCCTGAGGGGAACCCTTCTGATAAGTGCCTTTACCTTTCACCTCCAGAACCCCACGCATGTCGCTCCACCATATCCCACTCCCTCTAATCTCATTTGGCCCAGGAAGACATACTCAGGCACAAGAAGCTACGATTAGCATCCTCTTTACCGAGGGATTCCATTGGCGTGGACTGCCAGTGCTGCCCTCAACCAGAGTCGCTGAAGGCACTAAATCAGCCAGGTGTGTGTGTGTGTCTGTATCAGTGTGTGTATGTGAGAGATAAGTTGTGTTTATTCAAATGATGGCACATCCTCTGAAGTACATCAGCAAAAATTGATAAGGCAACGTAAATGAATTTAAACTGTACAGAATCAAACCCAAAGCAACAATATTAAAGTGAACAACATGGATATTCACGGTGGGATCCGATCCTGATAGCACTGCTGATACTCATCTTCCTCTTCAACGCCACGGAACCATCATTCCGGCAGTTGTCCTCCGGTACAGCATGCTGTAACACTGTGAACTTTATTGAGATTTGAGTCAGAGATAGTGAAGGTAAAGAGATGACCTGCATGGCGAAGGAAAAAGACGCTTGTGTGTACGTGCATAAAGACTCGGTGAGCTTTGTTATACTGTACAACCTGATCTATGCCGAAGTCTCCAAAGGTGTAACTCCCACGGATATTTCAAAATCTTTAATCTATGCAGGGCTTAAATGTTCTGAAAAATGAAAGTGTGGGACAATTTGTTATTGCAGGTTCTAATATCTGGAACACATGTTGTTCTGATTGTCTCCAATATCACAACTCAGTCATCAGACTGAGTTAGAACAGAGCGACTTTGACTGATGAAGAGGCTCAGCCCCCCATCACACATCAGGCCCTTTTTAAGAGCAGCAGGCATTTAGTTTATATCACCGTGGTGCAAAGTTTGCTCCGCTGCGCTTCGTCTCATAACTGTGCTGAGAACGTCACATGTGAAATGATTGACATATCAAATGCAGCAGAATTCCTATGATGTGTGGAAAAAAACTCGTCAATGCTTGAGCAGTATTAATGAGCAAAGACAGCGACCTGATTTGATGTATGGAAACTTTGTGCTACGTGAAAATTCAAAGAGCGGATAAAGAGCAAGGACAGCGTGATAACTCAGAGTCATCACGCTGTGTGAAATGAAGCCACACATGGGCCCACACACACACCCACCACTACATCCTGACACACATTTTAATGTATTAAAAGTGCCTGTGATGAAAACACATGCATGATAATTAATTTTACAACGTTTTTTTGACCAGTAAGACTGTGATCACAGGCAGGGGAGCACTGAGGCATCAGCGTTGGCGTGCTCCAAAGAAGGCTGCAAATAAAAACAACATACAAGAGAT
>OMNV01008917.1:357-45164 GCA_900303265.1 Brotula barbata
GATTTTATATGTATTATATTTGAAATTAAAAGATACAAGCCGTTACCCAAAAAATATGATGAACATGTCTCTGCAAAGGAAATCTTTTCCGTGTTGCAATGAAAAAATGATACCTTTTTTAAAATACTTTTTTGTTAAATAGAAGACACAAATCATGTGACCGATTAACAGATTTATTTCTACTTTTTTTCAAATGCTACTTTTTCTACTCTGTAACGAATGGATTTATCTTATCGAGTGAGCCAATCAACACTTCGCTTCAATTTATGTCGCCCTCTGTCATCCAATGGTGACCGAGGTTGTTCAGAACCACCGCGTTGCTAGTAGCAACAGGCACTGCTTTCGGCTAGGTTATACGTCATCTGTGAGATTGCTAAATAATCGTCGGAATAATGAGCTCCCCTTCGTTTTTCAGCTCACTTGAACCATGTTTAACTTAACCAGTTTTTATTTTGTAAACTATGGACCAGAGAGGTAGCGTACAAATAAATTCGTCTCGCTAATTAGCTTGTGGCTACTGCTCGCTATCGGCTAACGACTGCTAATCTCTGCTACAGATAAGCCCAGTCTTAGTTAGTGGTTTAATCCAATAGTAATTTTACTAAAACTCGGCGAGTCGTGACAGACTACATTGGACCAAAAGTGATGATTACTGATTTATAACCGGATAATCCACGTGGGAACTTTACAGAGCATCCTTTGTTTTTGAGGAGCGTTAACACTGTAACGGACAGAAGATGGAAGTCCATTTAAATCGAGTTGATTATATGCAGGTACTAACATGCAGACCAAGGGGTTGACGGTTGTTCATTTATTGGGTTTAATTTCTCTTTCTAATTCTGATGTTGCCAGTGTTTAATTTGCAGAGTAGATGTCTTGTTCTCATATTCTAGCACACTGTTCAGTTTTATTTTTATTTGTTTCAACACTTCTGACATCTAAAATCAAAGAGGCACAATAATACATTTGAAAAGACATAAAAGTTTCTTTGCAAACTGTATGAATGGAGACATGCAGGAACACAGTAGGTAGCACCCTGGTTTTAGTTTTTCTGCCATTAATCTACAGTGAGTGAAGTATATGGATAAATATATGTGCAGTACTTGTGTGTGGATGATTTCTTTTTTTTTCAGACTGACAGATTTACTCTATTTGTATTTACAGGTTGGTGTCACAACCCAGAAAACCATGAGACTGCTCCCATCATTAGGAAAAAAGGCAACCCAAAAGGTATTAACCTTTAAGAGTAATACTACTCCTTTACCTCTACCGTGGGCATACTGCTTAACCAAAGGGATAATGCAGATTTATGGTACACACCTCTGTCTTTTGTTTCAGGTTGCTATTGCTGATCATGATGGTGTACTCACATGTTTTGGGATGAAGAAGGGAGAGGCAGTGGTTGGTGTTTAGTTTGATTTGACATTTTGTATTTTTATTTTTTATTTTATTTTACTGTTTCATAGCCACAGTTCATTTTCAGTCAAAGGTCTCTAAAGTTGGAACATGACTCTCTGTTTCAGCCTGTGTTCAAAACCCTACCTGGTCAGAAGATAGTCAGGATGGATCTTGGGGGTGCTGTGGGAACGGCACAGGAGAAGATCTTTGTGTGCTGTGGTTCTCAGGTCCGAGGATTCACCAAGAAAGGCAAACAGTTTCTCACATTTGAAGCCAACCTCACCAAGAGCATTAATGCCATGTAAGCACTACCCTTTCACATTTCCATCTCGCAATCTTGCGCATATGAATTGTATTAGCTTCCTTTATAGTATGCTAACTTTCATGCAGGTCTGTGCTGTTTTCACTGTATTGAGCGGTCTAATCTCTTCCAGGCATGTCTCAGGTGCTGACCTATTTGTGTGTGCAAGTTACATCTACAACCATTATTGTGACTGCAAGGACCAAGACTACTACCTCTCTGGGGACAAAATCAATGACATAATATGCTTGTCCTTAGAGAAACAGACTCATCTTGTCCCAGTCCTAGCATGCCAAGACCGGGTCCTCAGGGTCTTGCAGGTAGATCACCCTCATATTTACCATTCTGATTACAAAAGGGTAACTTGTTATACTGCAAGAAATAACAAAATAAGATTTGTTATTTTTTGTCTGTGTTTATTCTGTAGGGATCAAATCTTTCCTATGAAATTGAAGTCCCCGGACCGCCATCTGTCTTGGAGCTGTACAACAAAGATGGAGGTAAGATCTCGTCTACTAGCTTGGAAAGCCCAATTTGTGGTTGGGGGTTGTATAGAGACACATGCCAACGATGGGCGTGTACATTTCTTTTTATCCCCCCCAGATTGTGGTTCAGTTACTGGGTGTTTTCCCCCTGACGATCCAGTAAAAATGCAAACTTGTCATTGTAGTGATACGAATGGTCATTGTTTTAACTGGAATGAGAGACCAAGCGAGGGGGTGAAGCCCCAGGTCTTTGTTGTGGTGGAAGACAAGACATCCCCCCTTCAACACTTTAAACACAGTACATACAAACATACTCATGCCTCCAACAACAAGACTCAAGTTTCTCTCTGCATATTCACTTTACAACTCAAAAGTGAAATCATTAGATAAACACTTGATCCACATTCCATGGAATTTTCATGGTAAAATAAACACCAGAAGAACAAATGGGACTGACAATGTGACTAATTTCTTCACAGGGGATGAAATCCTTTATGGAACTACAGATGGAAAAATGGGACTGGTCCAGATCGATGAACACTCAGCTGTTACCAAGTGGGAGATTGATAATGACAAGAAGAAAGGAGGTATATTTTTTAAGACCCAAAATAAAGCTGACAAAGTAGGTTGCAAGACTTGATTTTAAGTGTTGAATTTTATATTAATAGGCAATATTTGCTGCTTAACCAGTAAAAACTAAAATTTACAAGGTGTTTTGAAAAAATCTTAAACAAATCTATATTAACTGTCAACTAACTGTGTGGTACCACAATGCTATTTTATTTATGAGTGTCTGAGAATTAAAATTTATTGTTCTTCATTCCATGACAGAGTGGAGGCTGATTGTTTTGTCTGATTGAAAACCTCCAACATAGTTACACTTTTCTGTCTGCCACCAGGTATTCTTTGTGTTGACACCTATGACATTATCGGTGATGGCGTGAGCGACCTCCTTGTGGGCAGGGATGACGGCACGGTAGAAGTCTATGGTTTTGACAGTGCCAATGAGCCTACATTACGCTTTGAGCATGTGAGTTAATGCCTAGCACAACAGTTTCAAATTATGTTTTGGAATTCTGTGATCTTTTTCTCACAAAGACCATGTTGACCTTTTCTTATGCTACTAAATTCCATTTTTTTTTACAGTATCAAATAATTGACACTAATCTATGGTTTCCTATCTCCCTGTCATCAGGTGTTGTCTGAGAGTGTCACATCCATTCAGGGTGGCTGTGTAGGGAAGGACTCCTATGATGAGGTTTTAACTGCTACATATACAGGTTAGAAAATAAATAATTTTCATAACATTTGAGAAAAAATGTCCACTATTACTAAACGCAGAGAAATTGGAAGTAAACAGTGAGATTTAAAAAAGGGCATTTGGCATTCAAATTGCTCGCGACAAATTGTTCATCATTGCCATCACCTCTTCTAGGATGGGTTACTGGTTTGACCACTGAGCCGCAGAGAGCTGAAGTTGGCCCTGGGGATGAGGTCAGAATGAGCAAAGAAGCCCAGTCCAAGATAGAAGCACTCAGGTACCAGCCAAAAGAACTGTAATTTTTTGTATTTTTCTGTAAATCCTGTCAGTACTGAGAGAATGTAGTGCAGTAGCAGAGTGGAGTAATGTCCTATTTAAGGTCCTGAAACTTTTCACTTGCAGGTCAGAATTGGAGCAGCTGCAGGTCAAAGTCTTGCAAGGGCGTGAGCAATACCAGCAGACTTCCCAGTCGAGCACAGCAATCTCTGCTGTGCCTGTCTTCAGTATCAATGACAAATTCACCCTCTGCCAGGATGATGCCAGTTACAGCCTCACCCTGGAGGTGCAGACAGCCATCGACAATCTGCTGCTCCAGGTTGACTTCGAGATAAACCTGTTGTCATAAACTTAAACATATATTAAACATAATGTTCTGCCACAAATATTGTTTCCAGAACTTTATAGACTTACAATATGATGTCTTCCACAGAGTGATGTACCCATAGACCTGCTGGATGTTGATAAGAACTCAGCTGTGGTCAGTTTCAGTGAGTGTGATTCAGAGGTGAGTCAACAAAACCATTTTTTTCTGCAATACAAATCAATCTCCAAATTCTCTGAGGCCTGGCTCTTCTAAACTTTATCCAGCAGAATGGGAACTTCCTGTTGGCCACGTACAGATGTCAGGCCAATACTACCAGACTTGAGCTGAAGGTAACATATACATCAAAACATTATATTAATAGCATTTTTTCTCAGTGAACTCTTAATTGTATTCCTATAATGCTGGTACCATCAATATAATCTAAAAAATGTGGATTAATTTTATTAAATCATAATTTAGGGGTGACTATGTGACTACAGTATGTATCTGGTTACCATTGTATAAAAAGTAATCATAACACATTATTTTGACTTTGCATATGAATGGTACACTAGGTGAGGTCCATCGAGGGACAGTATGGCACCCTGCAGGCCTATGTAACCCCAAGACTGCAACCAAAAACATGTCAGGTCCGCCAGTACCAGATTAAACCTCTATCCCTTCACCAGCGGACACACAACATCGACCAAGACCGGTAGGGAGTGCAGTAAATGTGTAATCTATTATTATATTTGTATATGGAGTTAGTCAGAAATTGGAGTTGGTTTAAAAACATAGAGCTGAAGTCTTAAGTAATAGTTCACTTTACATTACGTAGAACTGTTTCATCATTGAAGGAATGCAGTTTGCATGGACGTCTGATTTGTTTGCAATATCATGCAATTTGTTTTTCTAGTCCATTTACGTGAATAGAAGAACCATTTTTTGTTTGTTTTTGATGGTTTTATATTTAATTTATTATGTATTCTGTTCCTTTCTCTCTCTGTGTCTTTCATCCAGGCCCATGAACAGACTCAGCCTTGTGGGACAGTTCAGTTTTGCTGAGATTCACTCCTGGGTGGTTTTCTGTTTGCCAGAGGTGCCTGAAAAGACACCAGCAGCAGACAACATCACTTTTTATTTCAATAACACTTTCCTTGGCACACAGCTCGAAGCTACCTACTGGTAAATGCAAACACACCATAGAATTACAATTCATGAAGAGACAAAGGGTCACAAAATTCCATAGTCTATACGATGCTTTATTCTTTACGTTCTATTGATCGTTTACCTACATGTTTTACCTCTTTACTGGAACTTTTCTTTATCTAGTTGAAATCAACCTTGTTTTTTTCTAACTTCTGTTACCTCAGCAAAGGTGAGGGCCACTTTAAGTCAGACAACATTTCTACCATCTCCATATTGAGTGACGTCCTCTCAAAAGAAGCCACCAAAAGGAAAATCAATTTGAACATATCATATGGTGGGTCATATTATTATTATTACAGTTATAATATCCCTATATTTTATGCTACCCTGCCAGGGTATGAGCAACTGCAGTGATACCTAATTTCCTCTCAGGGATCAATAAAGTCTTCCTGATTCTGATAATTAATTAATTAATTAAATCATTCTCATCTATATTTTATGTTGTTTGTATTGTCCTAGATATCAATGATGACTCTGTGAGCCACACCCTTAAGATGATCCATCCAAAGCTGGAGTACCAGCTGTTGCTGGCTAAAAAAGTTCAGCTCATCGATGCACTTAAAGTAGGTATTGGTTAATTGTTGATGCCAGTTGTCTGGTTGTTTGATTACTTTTGTCTCAGGAATATCAAATTCTTTCAAGAGCTGCCTTGTGTTAAGGTCCTACATGGATTAATCCATCATAGTGTGCGCTTAGACCATCCTTAGGGTTGAAATATCCTTAAGCATACTTTAGACTGACAACAGCAATTTCACAAACCTTTCCTGGAAACTGCTGAAAGGCTTTTGAAGAAATGTATGAAACAACGTTTACCCTTATCCTCCCACCTTTTTTATTTTTAGGAACTTCAAGTTCATGAGGGGAATGCAGACTTCCTCATCCCAGAGTATCGCAACATTTTGGATGATTCTGCTCATCTCCTCGAAGAGTACAAGAAGCAGCCAGCGCACCTAGAGAGGCTTTATGGTGTGACATTTTAACGCCACTTTTAGCTCACATTCTTCTCTACATATACTTTTAGTTTTAACCAAAAGAGTCAACTGTGGTATCTTTGCTTCTTTTATTTCAGCATGCAGTTGAGTATTATAAATGAAAGAAAACAGTTAATGTAGAGCTGAATTAGAAGTTCAGATCTACAGCAACAGCTTCAGTTGAAGTGCAGAGCGATGCCTGATAATAAAATGAATTTTCCCCTTTTTTTCCTATAGGGATGATCACAGACCTCTTCATTGACAAATTCAAGTTCAAAGGCCAGAATGTGAAAACAAAGGTGTCCTCACTGTTGGAGATTCTGGATAACTATGACTTGAAGTCTCTTTTAGATTTTTTCAATGAGGTTTAACATCATTTAGATGGAATACATTAAATGGAAATGTATGTTGTAGCAAATTATGATGTTCATACTGCATTTCTGTGGTACTACCAGCAGTGACGTTGTCATGTTGCCATACAAGCGATCCGATATTGTTTGGCATAATAACTGTATATTATAGAGTCGACATTTGTAACATTTATTTGAAGCATTTAATATATAAACAGTGTAGTAATTAATAAAACCTACAACGATGCCAGAGAAGGTTGTATTGTTCCCCCTGAGCTTATGCACATTTGAGAATTTACCACATTGTACAATATTTTCCTGTATAGTTTTGCATTTCCCTTTGCATTCCAATGTTGTCAGATACTGTCTGTTTCTTCCTCGTCATCTATGTTGCACTTTTAGGTGCTGGAGAAACAATTTCTTCAGTCACGCTGTGTATGGCTGGGATGACAATACAGTTCTACCTGACTTGTGTCAAAACGTGATTATTATTAGACAGTTTCAAGTGTACAGGTTTTTAATTTTTTCTTTTCTTATTATATATTTAATTTTGATAAGCAATTCAATATTAAGATTGATTGTTAAACTGGTGGAAAGTTGTCCAAACACACTCTATGAGTGTTTGGACTAAGACCAAGTTTGGGCTTAATTCTTTCTTATTCAATTGATAATTTATTAACAAATTAACTAGTACATGGTTTATCAGCAACCTAACTAGTAAACTAATGTGAGTTGCACTGACTAATAAAACCAACATTTTATGATTATTTAAAATGCAGATAAATAAGCCCAAAAGGTTGCACTACACTGAATTCAAACAAGGATCAAAATAGCTCCGAAAATACACCAATTTAATTGAATATAGCTTATACAAACAACTTTTTACAACACACCACATAGATACGAGAATACCAAAAAAACATACAAACAAAGAGTCACTTTAAACTCTTGCTAATCATAACATTCTATCTTTATGGCTGGTGGTAACTCAAATTTATTACCGAACACGGAAACTGCCAAACCGGTTTTAGATTTGCAATCATGTCTGTTCTGTCCTCTTTCACTTGCCGTACTTCTGAACACGTCATGGTCCCAGCAGCCTTTGATTGGTGAATTTCAATCATCGCGGGCTACTTCAACTGAAAGAAAGCTCCCATAGTATTTGTATTTGTGTGTAGCTGGGCTGAGGTTTCCCTCTGAGTTCACAGGTTGGTCCAGTTTTCGAAGGATGGCGGATATAAATTAAGGTTTTGCGATTGTTTTTTTCCCTCCCTTCCAGTTGATCGGCTACCGTGCCCTCTTGTTCGCGCTATTGCTGCATTTTTTTTGCTGTTTCATTGCCTTGTCATCGAACTTGTTGCTTTTTGTTGTTGTTGAGAGCGGTAAAACTTTAACCCTCCACAACAAGGTAAGGAAGCAACTTTCATAATGTTTCTCGCTAAACGACTTAAAGTCTTGTTTGGTCTGATGATTTACAAGCTGAGAAATATTTGAAATTTGTTATCTTTGCATTGAAGGAAGCATGTCAGCGGCTAACAGAGGGCGAGGAAGCGCGGCTACAGATAACAGCAACCAGGAAAACATGCTGTCCAGACTGAGAGGATCGCTTAAACCCAGAGCCCCCGTAACCGAAAACCAGGAGAATGTTCCACCAAAACCCAGTAACAGAACCGTGCTGGCAGCCCTGCCGAACAACCAGCGCAACAAAGCCCAGAGTCAGCGCGGCACAAAGCAGGTTGGTTTGGAGAACGATGCTAATCAGAGCTATCCTAGCTAACCAGCCAGCCAGCTAGCTCAAGAGTTCAAACTGAATGTGAAACCCGTTAAGCTAACTAATGCTAGTAAACCATGATGAGATATCATTTTATTTTTGAAGCCAAAGTTCATAAATTATCACTTTCACATTCGTCGTTCTGGATAGTGACCTTGATTCCAGTAACCATCAACATTTTAAGTTTTAAAAGTGTATGAAGGTCACCTCCCTGTTAATACCATGTTTTTTTTTACAACTCTTCTTTAAGGGCAACAATAAGCTCACACTGAATTAATGGATTTTTTTCATTTGACCTAAAAGTGCTTTCAATGCCTCACTTTTTTTTACAGGAATCTTCTTCACAACTGACCTGCAGAAATGAAGACATTAGCAAAAGCTGTTATGAGAAGCCATCCTCCAAGCAGTCTGCCTTCCAGATCCATGTGGATGAGCCTGATGGTGCCTGTGCCAAGAAACCACAGGTGATGGAGGCTGCAAAGTCCATAGTTGAAGAGTCTCCCTTGTCCAGCACTGTGGCAAGGCTCAGGCAACCTCTGGCTACCATTGACTTTCCTTCAATGGATGTCAGTTTCGGTAGGTTATAAGAAGGCACAAACCCTGTCAAAGTTGCACCATTCATGAACCCTGATCAATAGATACAAATTTTGGTAGTTTATGGTAGTCGTACATGTAACAACTATTTGTACACTGAAACATTTCTTTTAAGATTCCCCCATGGACATGTCTGTGGTTGAGGGGGATGAAAAGCCCATCAATGTAAATGAGGTCCCAGACTATGCTGCTGAAATTCACACCTACTTAAGGGAAATGGAGGTGAGAAAGCCAACTTGAAACCACAATATTTTAAGCTTCGAGTGTGCCTGCCATTAAATTTTCACAAGTTTTGGATCAGGCTTATCTAAGATGTTACGAAAGTATTAAATCTGGATTTTTGAAGTTGCATTGTCTTTCATCCAGGTGAAAACTAGGCCCAAAACGAACTATATGAAGAAGCAGTCCGACATCACAAACAGCATGCGGGCCATACTTGTGGACTGGTTGGTTGAGGTTGGCGAGGAGTACAAGCTCCAAAACGAAACTCTTTATCTGGCAGTGAATTACATCGATCGCTTTCTTTCATCGATGTCTGTCCTGAGGGGGAAACTTCAGCTGGTTGGCACTGCTGCAATGCTACTTGCTTCGTATGTATTGCATTAATTTATCTGTTCGCATATATGAGAACTTGTTACAATGCAAATATAAACCAATACTCCTTGCCTGAGTTAATATGCGTCCTTTAATCTCACTGCAGTAAATTTGAAGAGATCTACCCCCCAGAGGTGGCCGAATTTGTATACATCACTGACGACACCTATACCAAGAAGCAAGTGTTAAGAATGGAGCATCTGGTCCTCAAAGTGCTGTCCTTTGATCTAGCTGCCCCAACAATCATCCAGTTTCTCACTCAGTACTTTCTCCACCACTCAGTCACTAAACGTATGGAGAGTTTAGCAATGGTGAGTTTGAAATACTCTTGATGTAGCAAGATGGCTTATTTGGACCAAATGAGGAAACCTGCTCTAGTCGGTTTCATTCAATTCAACCTAATCCTGCAGTAAATTTAGTTTTTATATGTTCTCTAGTACCTTGGGGAGCTCAGTCTGGTTGACTCGGATGCTTTCCTGAAGTATCTACCATCACAGACAGCTGCTGCAGCCTTCATTCTGGCAAACAAGACTGTCAGCGGTGGCTCATGGGTAAGTTGGTGCAGCCTGTTCACGAATGAGTTTGCCATGAGTAACTTTCCTGATCGCTGCAAAGTTTTACCAATTGCCTCCTGTGAGTTGCAACTCTACCCCAAATAAATATTTTTATCGCTTCAGCCAAAGTCCCTGTCAGAGATGACTGGCTACTCTCTGGAGGATCTGATGCCTTGTATTGAGGATCTGCACCAGACTTTCGTCAACGCCCCTCAACACGCCCAGCAGTCGATAAGGGAGAAGTACAAAGGCTCAAAGTAAGTAGGATGTTAACGCTGGGCTGACGGTTCATCAAACCGAACATCACAGTACATGTCTGATCGCAAATTCTTTTTAAATGGCAGTTTGGTATTGGTTGACAAAAATATTCGGTTTTCAAATATTCTGAAACTGTTCATGGTTTCTTTCCAGATATCATGAGGTGTCACTCGTCGATGCTCCAACAAAGCTGCTGCTGAATTGACTTCGTTCCCCCTCCCCAAGTTGTGTCAATGTAGAACTTTTTATTTTTTTTTAACTTGCACCATGCATGACGTAAAAGTTGCAGCCTGCTCTTGTTAGAGTAGTGCTAGATGACTAGTGGACCTTTTAATGTTTTTATAAATTTTGTAAGTGGTTTAATCAAGCAGTTTTAAGGTTTGATATTAAATCAGACAATTTAGAAGGCTTAATCGCTACATTTAAGACGCTGCTTTTGCAGTATTCCTCAACTGCCCCTTCGGTAGACCTGTAAATGTACACCGACTGACCTTTTGCTACAAAGGCTGAATGATTCTATTTCTTACTGGTTCACCTTTGCAAAGGCGTAGCCCTCACAACTTTGTCGGACGCACATTAAAAAGACCATAACTTATCAGTCTTGGCATTGCCTCATTGTATTGTCTTGACGAGAAGCTTGTCTGTCAGGGAATCTACTGCACTAAAATGCTCTTGTAAATAAAACCCATTTAATTAAGACTTCTGAGTTTCTGGTTGGCTTGTGCTCATGGGGGCAGCAGAGGACAAGGTTTGAAGGTGTAATGGAAGCCCGGCTCTTTAAATGCAAAGCCTGAAGTCACTGGCGTCTAATAGCTTGGCAGATTTAGGAATGTTCTTAAATTTAAGCTTGCACAATGACATTAAATGGTAAGAGGCTATCATAACTCTTGACTTTAAATAACTTGGATTACATTCTTCAGTCTTGCACCTTCTGAAATGTCAATCATAAGGACTTTGTTGGTCACTGAATTCTTTGTCCATCCATAATGAAAATCCAGTCACACATAACAGATTAGACTATATTTAACAGCATCAAGGACTGATGTAAGCTACGTGAACACTTAAAATCAGCTGCTCAAAAATCCATTTCTGCAGATGAAATGCAACCATTGTCAAATTGTGAATTCTTAATAAGTGACAGTTTTCTGCTTCCCAGATTTTTTTTCCCCCTCTTAAAGTGGGCTAAAGACAGTTGTAGCCAATGGTGTTGAGGGACTCTCACACTCCCCCTCATGATAAATTGGAAGGCTGGCTTTGTACAAGCAGTTTGACAGGAGGCACAGCATTTCATCTCGGGAGGGAGGCACAGCTTGCACTATGCGCTCTCCGCAGCTTTGCTTCATCTCAAACGCACCTGATCACCTACAGGATTAAACAATGGAAGCAAACAGGAATTCTATTACTTAACCGAGTCATTGGGATACCTGTTATCAACTGCTGTAGCGATGGAACTATCCTAGTCCATCCCCTGAGAACCTCTAGGTTTTGGAATCCCTGCAGAGTGGTTTTGGAAGAGGTGAGGAGGTTGGGTTGTCGCCTGACCTCATGCCTGCCCCCAAGAAATTCCTGGTGGCATCCACCTCGCTGCCCCTGGCGCTGGGCTGGGGCTGGAACGTGTGCTTGTATGTGGGGATGCTCTTTGCACTCTTGCTCCTTCTGCTACTCCTCCTCTGGATGCTTCTCAAGCAGCTGAGGAATTCTGTTGGAAAATCCTTCCTGCAACCGGCACGCTCTTTCCGACAGCCTTATCTTGATCAAAGGTTTCACTATGTGTTGTGAGAACTGGAACAATATTGCCAGGACATTGGTTGCAGGAGTAGCTGCATCTGGCTTTGACGATTCATTTAAGAGATGATGATCAACAAAACTTTAACTGACTTGTTTTGTTATGGGCTCCAGTACATGTGTCAAAATCCTCCATGTTGTCGTTTGTAAAAGACTGTATTAATGGCTGTATGTGTAGCTTCAGCGTTCTTTCTCAGATGAGCATGAAATTGTCTTATCAGTGTTCTACGTAAATAAAATGCTGTTATGCAACAGCTGCTACCTGTCGGATGAATTTTAACACCCAAACCCAGACATCTCGATTGCCAAATAAAAGCACGAGCCAAGATGAATTCTGCATCTTGATTCATCCCGATTAAAGCGTCGGGCTCAGGAGGGCAATTTACACTCTTAATCTCATTGCTGAATTCACAGTAGGGATATTGAGGAAACGCTGCGAAAGCTGTGCCATTTGATTCTGCAACTCCCGAGTCCGCGTCCAGGGACAAAGTGCATGGCACCCTTGTGGTGAGAGACATATTCAAACCACAGGAGTCCACTAGCTCAACGGTCTGATATTACTCAATGTCTTTGCAACTGGTTGCTATCAATCCACACAGACATTTGTTGTACCTAAAAAGATCACATGCTTCATTAAAGGTGGTTCTGTAGTTATTGATTTATTCTTTTGTTTATCCCCTCAGGCTTTAGTAGGTGGTAGCCAGGCTGGCTGTCTTTGATTGAATAGTCTGAGAACAATCAATAGCCACTGTGACCCCAGGAGAATGTGTTAATTACGCATTGACAGTTGGTTTCTTGATATAGAAACAGTTTCCAGCGCTTCAATGTGATGTTTCAGCTGCAGAGATGCATTCCTACATAAAGCTTCTGAATGGATTCGATACACTAATTGTCTCTGTAATTCACAATCAATTCATGTTGCAGCATCCGTCCTGCTTTTGTGGTTCAGAACACATCTTTAGAATAATGAGTTTTGACAGCAGTTGAGGATGTTACGTATGAGCTTCAATCTTTACAGGAAATGTTGAAACTTCCTTTTATGGCCACCATCTTATGAAATGTTAAATGCTTTCCAGAAGCCAGAATGTAGCAGAATGATTGAAGGGTGTGTGATTCAGGAAGAAAATCTTGGTTGAAATCAACCTAGAGCGTAGGGTTTCACAGGAATATTTTAGCCCACAGCCTCATAATTTGGTCCCTGCTGGGGTTGTTGGGCAGATCGTGGAGAGGGAAAATCTGGTTAGAACAGCAGGTGGCATGTGGTAACAAGCATCAAGAATTAAGGGCTAGCTTATTTCCTCATGTATACATGGGTACAAAGTATCAGAAATGTTGTATTCATTTAGCTTATATTACATTTAACAGTAATTGTCTGCCTTCATCTCTGGCTAGTTTCAACACGTTTGTTTCTTTGTTTTTGTTTTTTGTCCGTGCATTTGTTTCTGTTAGTAAAATGTAAAATTTTTAGCCATTTCATCACTTCACCCCAAATTTTGCTTCCTGATTCAGGTATTGCTGACTGAAAATTCTGCACTTTGCCACTCAACCTTTTTGATTCAACACAAATGCAGTATTTGCAAAGGAAATGTAGACACTTCACAGTAAACAAGCATTTTCAAAAAAAAAAATCAGAAGGCATTTTTAGAGACTTTCCTCTGCCTTTGTTTCACATGAAATGGGGGTTTGGATCTGCTCCAGGTTATGTTTGACACCATCAGGGATTTCATGCAATAAATCTGAAGTCTCCTAAGATGATTAATAGGACAGAAAAGACGAAAAGGTTTTTCTCATCTGTAAAATTCTCATCTTTTTCTTTCACATTTCATACCAGTGTCAGAAATGTGACACTTATTCATTTCACCACTTCCCTAAATGGAGCTTGAGTAACTGGAAACTGCTAAATTGACGGCGTCATTGTCGCTGCTCCAGATATTGCCTCTAACAATTAGGTACCCGTATGAGGTTTATCAAATTAGGTCTTGATCGAAAGAAACATTTATTGCTTCTCAAAGCAACATCAAGAATTTGCTCACTTTTGAGGCCATTTCTTGGAGACGTTCGGTTTTGTACCTTTGAGCCACAGTCACCCACTGGAAAAGCCAGGCATCATTGTCAGTCTGAGTCTAAAACTGCACCATATATAATAAATGATAAGATATTTTGTATGCTCTCAAAAGCTCCATAATGCCCTTTAATATCTGTGGAAATGGTGCCCGTATTTGCATAACACCTGTCTCCTGTGGGGAGGAAGATAGCACAGAGAAGTGATCAGTGGCGGCTCGGGGACCGTTTGATGGATGATTGTAGTTTATTGTCTGTCAGTCAGCGGCTGACAAAGCGAGCTGTCCACAGTTTGGTATATCAGACGTTCCCTTGGCGATCACACTGATTCACTTTTGGAGCTGAAGAATCCAGGCTGATATTGAACTGAAACTGACAGACTGCATCATGTTATGTAACCTCTCTCTGGCTCGTCCTAAAACACAGAGCGGCTATGCTAGGCGTTGGACGACATGGACACCCACTCATACAGTCATGGGCAGAAGGGTACGTAAATAATATTTGAATTAAAATCCAACAGCTTTATTAGCCTTTTTGAGTCAGTTAAACGTGAGAGAAATCACAGGTGGCAGTAAAACTTCATATCATGGAAATACCTGTCACTTACACCACCTTCAACTGTGATTGATCCTTTGCCTAGATTGGTGATTGATTGGTGTTTGTTTCCCGCAAGCATCCTGGTTTGTAGTTTTACGAGATGGAAAGGTGAGCATCTGTAAAAGGATAGCCAATGAAATGTCGTTCACGTTCTCATCTTCTCCCAAGAGCTCACTTTAATTAAGGTTTGCTTGGAGACGGACAGCAGTGGCGTCACAAGAGCGGTTTTCTGTATTTTTGTTTTTTTTAGTACTTTCTTTTTTCTCTACCTATTTATTCTATGATGAAATTGTTGATAATTCATAATTATAATGCTATTATTACATTCAAACGAAAGGTTGTCTTAAGTAGAAGCTGTAATTCAATGAGATAAACAATACTGGAAAGCACCGTTAGATACTGTACACCATCCACTCTGCACTGAAACGGACACCCAGAGATTTTAACAAGCTGGGCGCCATTAGCTGGTGGATGACTCTTTACCTTTTGGCACACTTATGGCAGTCACACGACACCTGAAAGACGCCCTAATTAATGAGGTCACTACCTCCTGTTTGACTGGCGGCGAGTGAAAGATGACACTGGCTGTCCGTGAGGAAGTCAGCTGGGACCCTGCAGCCTCCAGCGGAGTCTATAAGGGACAAATAGGTCCAGAGCGTCCGTCACAGACACCGATCACCTCCAAGGAGAAGGAGAACACACCTGTAGGTAAGAATAGAAACAAGTCATCAGTTAGTAAAGCATCATCATTGATGGCTTGAGGGTTTTCACAATGTTGAATACATTAACCTGACATTTGACTCTCCTTTATTGTTTCACTTTAGGACTTTGGTCGTCCATCAGCTAAAGAATGGTGAGTATGGCCTCGGTTTGTTTTACTTATGAGATGCAGTGTTCCTCAAAGTTCAGAAAATGCAATAAGAATTTTCCTGCCTCTTGCTTAAATTCAACAGGACTCGATAATAATACCCGTAATTTACACTTAACCTTGATTATGACATTACTTTCAGTTACATTTGGGACATATTTGAGATATCTAGCCTAAACTTGACTATGGTCTGGTTGGTATAACATAAGAAAGATCAGGGAAATTTTTTTTATTTTCTTCGCATTATGTACATATACGTAAGTTACAGTACTCCCAGCCAGTACTTGGAAAAGTACTAAAGATGAGTTCAACAGGCTGATCTGGTAGGAGGCTGACTTGTCCTCAAGTGGACAGGTTCATTACTCGGGAATCGTCACAGCTGTCACTGAATATATGTGGAGAAGTGTATATCGTTAAGAGAAGCTAAAGCTCTTAAATGATAATCTTGACATTTTTCACCGGAACATTTATTGGCCCATTATCATTTATATGATATTTCAAAGTATTTCCCTCTCCCCGATGAGAATAAAACTCCAGCAAAAAGACTGAATATTTCATTTTTTGATAATGAAAATTTAATGACGCTGAATATTAGTGGGAATTACCATTGGAAGTTTATATACAATATAAAAAATCTGTATGGGCCATTGAGAACAAAAATGAGTTTAATGTTTCGGATTCATCTATCAAAAAAAGGCGTCTGCTTTATGTGATGTAGGAAATTCAAACAATGTTCCATGTCTCACTAAAAGGCCCCCAAATTGTTCTCAAAGGCCATTTTGAAGAAAAAAAGCAATAAAACATCTGTCTGCAGCTGCAGGTGGGAGAAGTGAGAGAATATTGTCTCTTAGCCAAGGCTCTTGTTTGTGATTTCCTTTGTTGGTCATTAATTTGGTGTGTCTTTCAATAGCTTTGGTGTGTGTTGGTGTACCCAGAGGAACAATGAAGCAAAGTGTCCCTCAATACTAGTGCAACCTTGATCTCGCCTACATACCTCGTGAAATCATTGAATTCAACGTAACAGCCACAGTGTCTCTTTATAAAAACACACAGACACACAGACACACAGACATACCCCTTTGTGTGGTAAAGTCTGTGATTAAATGTGATGAACAGTCAAATTCATGTACTCTTCACTCAACTTTCTATCTTTACTTGGCAGCATCAGCCTTTGACAGCAGTAACCACGGCAACTAGATAATGCAAACCTCTCACGCTTTTCTCATATAACAACTTTGGATGTCCTGCATGTGCAATTTGTAAAAAATAAGCATTAATACATTGGATGGTCATATCTGATCATATTGGACTGTTTTACCACCAAACCGATGTAAACAAAACTTTAACGGCAGCAGGAAACATTACAGGCAACATATTTAGCTATATAACAACTTAGTGTAGTTCACTCTGATCTGTTTATATCGATTGTGAAGTTTGTTGACAAAGAGATTCCACACAATCTTCAGTTTTTGCGGTTTTTCCAGCTCAACAGTCTTCCGGAACAAACTGTTTGGGATTGGCTTCGAAAGTATGAGATGAGACAGCTTACAGGCCTTGAAAATGCCAAGACACCAGCTGCCCCGATATGCTGATGATTCTATTATTTCTTTGTCTTTTCTCCTCTCTGCTGTCGGCCAAAGTGACACGAGGATCCTCTGTTCCTGCCCTAACATCCAGCGGTCCTTTGACTAAAATTGAACCCACTGGGGACACAATAGGCTTGCACCTGTAGTTTCCTTGTTAAAAGTAACACAATATGGTACAAGTTACACCACTGTCTGCACGAAACGGTGAACTCTGTGACCTCACATCTTAAATCAGCTTATCAACCAGGGATTGATATGGTTTCTGAGTGAGCCGCAGATGATAAAATCAAATCGAGGATGTACCGTGTCTTTTCATGCCAGTGCTTGTTAGAGCTGCAGGATTGGTACTAACGTTTGACTAATGACTGTATCTCCACAGCGGGTGAGCAGAGGATTCAATTAAAATTCTGCAAAGTGAAAACCTTCGGTTTATTCTGACAGGCCTGCGATGGTTGTGAGATTTTACAACATTTCAAAGTGCGGGTGTCGGCTCCAGTCAGACGGCCGTGTCATCATTACGTGTTCGATTCGATATGTCCGCAGTCTGTTTGACGAGGACAAGATCTGAATGTAATTATGACATTATTGGACCCAACTTACTTTAGGCTTTGTCTATAGTTGGTGATTGTTGAGTCATGTGTATGTCATGTACATATCAGAATCAATAAGAATTTATGTGCAAGCCAATGTTCACAAACAGGCCCAAACTATTGCATGAGTCTAGATTATATCAGTCAACGCACACCTCAAAAAGGGACCTTTGACCCCATCCCAAACTCTGTCATCAATACATCAACTGACAGAAATAAACAATGAATAAGTGCATAGCGTCATATAGTACATGGATTGTGGTTAAGTTTTACACTGAAAAATGTAAGAAACAAACAAATAAACCAAAAAGACAGAAATCAAGCTATATATTATTATTTGCTGTTTTACTTAATTGCGTAGGTAAGGAATGATCTTATGGAAAGGTGGAAGATTAATTGGTTATACTCTAATATTGGCTAACCATAGGATGAATGAAGAATCCTAGTGAAACAGAAACCATATTCATGGAGTGTGTGTGTGTGTGTGTATTTATAGTTTTATGTTTGTTGCTGTCTTGCAGGCATACAGAGGGAGTGTCAGACCTTTTATCAACTTCAACGCCAAGCACGATGCTGAACTTCTCCATAAAGCCATGAAAGGACTCGGTTAGTTTTCTCCACACGAGTGCCAGACTTTGTCACGTGATGGTAAACAACTCTCCAGAGACGCAAATCTGTACCAACTGGAAAATCTAAATTGTGTGCATCAGGAGGGGAGATGCCAGAGATTTGAAAGTGTTCAATACAACATCACATTCCCACATTGGTTTAAAGGCACTGAAACCATGAGTCACAGTTCAGACTCGTGCAGATTTCTTTTAAAATGGTAATATGAGTAACATAATCTGTAGCATGCCATGAACCGTAGGAAACATCAGCTGGGGTTTGGATGTGTCTTTCATTATTTAACCTTTGACTCAATTTTCGTCTCTGAGACATAATGAATTCTAAATTGTAATTATAACTTCCGTCTGCACAGTCATTAATGTAAATCAATGGGTGATGATGATAAGTACATAAGAGTTTAATTATCAAGCCTCTTCTGCAACTACTCTGCAAAAAAGCTGCCAGTGGGGCAAAGTTAAGATGACGAGCAACAAGCAAACACTGTGTGACCTTAAAACTTGTAAGAATAAGATGATGGGTAAAGTCAGAGGTGGTGGAAAGTGGATTGTTTCATCATCCAGATCATTTTAGGAGGGCAAAGAGGATGAAACCTGATCAAACTGTGGCCTCTAAACAAAATAATTGTATTTCAACATGTCAGCTGTTGAAAACAGACGGATTAAATCCAAAATAAGTCACATAACAATGAAGTATGAAAAAAATTTCTTACACCAAGTGTCATTTTCTTCCTTCCAGTGCAACAATCTGCTGAACTCAAAATCCTGACACTATAAGAAAGGATAAAATACATGATAAGATATTCAGGAAATATTGACTGACTGAATTAATGAGTATTAATTATTCCAAGTAGTCTGATTGTTGAAATAAACAAGCCCATCCTCTCATAATGGATGTGTGTGTGATATTCATTTGGCAACAACCCAATCCTCCTTTTCATACATGTCACAGCCAGACCAGCTATCTGGGAGATAAAATAATTATCCAATAAACTAGTACACATGATGTTGGATCAGATTATTGCCCTTATTAGAGAATGTGGCAGTGGGATTGGTTTTGGGTGTTTGTGTGTGTGTGTGTGTGTGTGGGTGTGTTTGGCCTGAGTGGCAACTGGACACAGGTGTGTCTAGGTGTGACAGCTGCATATGATGGACCAATCAGACAGGAACCTGTTCTGGTTCCTATCACAAAGACTGCAGAGCTGAATGAACGCTCTGCAGACTGAGATGCTCTGTTCCGTGTTTATTCTTTGTTAGCACCGTTTGTCTGTTTTTGTTGGAGCTTTTTTCACTTAATAGTAAAGTAAGCGTGCATCCTTGCCACGAGAACATGTCTGGCTGCGTCTCTGTGGCTGCGACGAGGAAGGAAACCCCGACACAGAGAATTAGAGTTGAGTAATCTTAAAAAAATAAATAAATCTTTAAATCGGAGATCATCGACTTCATCCATCCGTTTAAAAGCCAATCTCCTAATTTAACTCCTCATTTAGGAGTTTTTGTAAGTTGTCAATTATCCTCAAAAAAGAGGATGAGGAGAACATCATCCTGGGCTGTGCGACAGAAGACTTTTTCAGACAGGAAAAAGAGAATCGGATTGCTCTCAGAAAAATGCTCATTTGAATTCTTGACCAGGTACGGATGAAGATACCATCCTGATGCTTCTGACGGCACGCAGCAACGATCAACGTCAGGAAATTAAGGCAGCTTACAAAAAGGCCTTCGGAAAGGTAAGCCGAGCGTGCTGGGAATGGACCGGGGAGCTGATGACCAGCAGCGGTCAGATTAATGGGGGGTTATAGGTCACGGTGGCTGAACAACTGATGTTCAGGGCATAACTGTCTGCTGTTGTAAATAAGTGTGTTTACTCTCTGTTTACTTTTTCTTTTACGCTCCCTTCATTATTTGATTTTGCTGTAGGCAAGAACATGAATGATCACAGTCTATCACCATTTTAGCCTCTCTCACCAACTGAAAATGCTTCTGTAAAGTTTTTCTTTCATTTAATTGATTGGGTGGAGGACATGTGGGAGAACACTTGAAGATATAAGTTTATCTTGACATTTGAAGCTTTGGTATGCATGAGAATTCTTTGCCTTTAAACAGATGATAGTCTAACAGTGGCTCATATTAAATGCAAACACACACACACAGATATGCCATTACTCACAATGGATTAGCTACGACTCTGAAATCAATTTTGGGTGCAGCAGTGTGTGACTGATCTGCTCTGTGCATTGATCAGTGTATCAATACTGCACCAGAAATATGGATTTTTTTTCCATTCCTTAAACTTTTAGCAGTGTTATGTTTGTTTTGTCCTCTTCCCTTTAAACTGAGAATTCTGACTGTGTTCTTTATTCATTCCATTCTCTTCCAATTAGCAAGCAAGTTCAGTGTCTTCCATTAAAACACATCTGACGTCCAACTATTTTGCATCAACTAGTGATTTGTTTGTCTTTATCCTGCCTATTAGATGAAACCCAGTGTGTGTTATGAGTGTGAATGGATCATCATATAGACAGAATCGCTTATAGCTTGTTTGTTCCATTCCTTTAAATGTGTACTTTGAGTTCTACACTAATTTAATCCTTATTGTTTTTAATCTCATCGTTCATCGTTGTTCACCCACAGGACCTGGTCAGTGCGTTGAAGTCAGAGCTGGGTGGGCTGTTTGAGAGTCTGATCGTAGCCTTGATGACCCCACAAGTCCTCTATGATGCGACCCTACTGCGCAATGCACTAAAGGTAGATGGTAAATGTTAAGTCACTTGCACCAAACATCTTTCATTTAGTACTATAAAGCACTATGAGCATCTGTCTTGGTGGTGGTGCAGACAGATGCTCCATTGTTCCACCTTTTGTTTTTATGTTGAATTGCCATTGGAAAAACAGGTGTTGTTGTATTCCTGTTGGCCTAAAATAATTCTTGATTGTGCTATATACCCAAGTGTCTATGTGTCATTTTACCTTATAGACTTTCCACAAACGCACCTTCAGTTTATTCACATCACGGTATATTATTGTGATGACATCAGAAATCTTGCCTCAGCCATGTTTGACTTGATAAACGTCTTTCTGACTCTGCTATTTGTAACAACTGAGGTGGAAATTGGTAAATTCAGGTACAAAACTGACTTTCATGGAAAATGATGACAAGATAATTCACCGAAGGCTTGCTATAGGCTTGAAAAGTTTTTGTGGGAGAGTGTTTTGCGCTCTGGAGTCCACACTCTACTGTATGTGTGCTGTGTGTGCAGATCTCTATATTGGAAATCATTTTTCATATATACTGTAGTGCCATTTTCATAAATCACACAGCCTTTCCTTTCTGTTTCAACATCAGGTTTATTAAAGGTCATAGGTTGAGGGTGTTTCTTATTAGATCTATGCTGTTATTGTATAGCTGGAGGTAAAGTGTGCTGCTCTCCCTCTGGATTCTGCAGTGTTCAGTGCAGGTTGTAACACCTGGGAGGTGGTGAAAGCCTTTTTTTTTATATCGACCTGTCACACCTTTAACGCTCTAAATTCAGCCATCAAATTGAAGACGCAGCATCTGAGCACAAAGGACAATGTTGTTGTTGCTGTAGGTAAATCAGACTATTATTAAAGTTAATACCGTTCAGTATCCAATTTTACCTTTGCGGTTCATCTGTGTGAATATATTTTCTAAATTCTACTATTCAGACATTGCTGTGGCATGCAGTTCATCCTGATGTTGTGTTTTGGACCTCAGGGTGCTGGGACTGATGACGAAGTGCTGATTGAAATCCTGGCCTCCAGGACCGGTGAACAGATCAAAGACATCATCAAAGTTTACAAGAAAGGTGACACACTTACTGTGACTGTTATTGGTTGTTTGGTGGGTGTGTGTGGTGTACCGCAAGAGTAGTAAGATGTGACTAACATCCATAGTCAATCATCTGAATATCTAACCAATCATGCTGGTAGAGATACATCAAGTAGTATAATAGTGTGGATATTTTAGTTGTAGAGATTTTCAAAATGTAAACATATCAGTGTGTATATTTCCACTGTTTCTGGATTTAATGTCTTTGTAAACTCTGCTTTATACGCTAACATTGGCGAACATTCTGCTGAAATTGATTTCCGCTAAAGAGCCCAAGCGTTGAAATGGGACATCGATTTAGGAGTCCATTCAAATCAATTTCTGTCAAAACCCAGATTGGTAATCTGCTTCTTCATCAAACACACAGATTGTGGAGTATTGGTTTATTCACACAGCAAGACCTGGGTCTCGTGTTTACATTCTGATATACATGGTGGCGCGCTACCATAGGGACAACACGCACCATTACGCCTGTACACACTGCATCCATTAGGCTGGCAAAAAAAGCAAAGCGTTGTCTAATGAACATCAATTGAGTCGATTGGAAATCCTGTGAGTCTCTTATCTTGCGTCGTTGGTAAAATGTTGACTTTAATCTTACATTTATAGTGACTACTGCTGCTCAAAATGGTGCAACTCTCTTTGATTTTTTTTTTTCCACTGTAATCCTGAACGCTCTATGTTCTCCTGTCATCAACCCTTTTTTAACACCCCTCCCACTCAACTGGGCCACAATGCTTGGTTGGTCACGTGCACCGTTCTAACAGACTGCAGGCTACCTGACCTGCACTGCAACAAAACATAACGGAAAACAGCATCTGACAACAAAGGCACACGAGGCCAAAGGCAAAGAGGCCATCTTATTTGATCTCGACAAAAGAGAAGGCAGCACTTATCAAATAAACAGTTGGAGATCTCCCTGCAAAACAGGACGGCCCACTAAGGTCGATTGCGACCATCAATGGCTGTCGTGAGCTAAAAGTGTCCTCTCTCCTCTAGAGTTTGGCAACAAGCTGGAGAAAGACATCTGCGGTGACACCTCGGGCTACTACCAGAAACTCTTGGTGATCCTTCTACAGGTAGAGAAGAGGGGGCTGCTGGGAAGACTTGATATTTCCTTTCCTGATAACGAGAGCCGGCCGATGCCATTAAAAAGTCATGAGAGGTTTAGGTGTTGTTTGGGGAAGGGGTGAGGAGGAGTGGCAGGGTGGACGGGGTTTCACCGTATACAGTTAGCTTCTCAAGTGTGTTGGGTCTTACAGACAGAAATGTAATCTTCATGGCATTCTAGATTCTAGGACACTCAGGGGATAATGTAGTCATCGGGGAGGGGGGCAGGTTTTAGAAGCTGTCAGCATGTCTTAGGTCACTGTTTCCATCCAGCATGACCGAGTTTTGTTTTCCATCTTCCTGTGTTTCGCTCTTTCTGTTTATCTGCAAAGGGGAGCAGAGAGGAGGGGGTTGACGAGGACAAGATACAGAAGGATGCTAAGGTAAGAAGTGAGTGACGAAATCACACACAAAAGCTTGCGATTTTCTTTTTTACTATCAGATCAATCCTGGCTTTTTCAGCAAATTAAGATTGCTGCATGTAATATTATACACCATCGACAAACCTCTAAAGAAGTTTATATTCCAAAAACCTCTATCTGAGGTACACAAGTATTCCCTTTATCTCCTTTATAGTTGTTCTGCTTAGGTTCCACACAGTGGAAATTGTGGGTGAAATTGCCTCGCTAATTAATCCCCTCTGGCAGCCTTTTCATGTTGCATCGTACAAAGTGTGAAACAATCACAATCACAGTCGGGAACAGGCCACAAAAACGGAAACTGTGCTGGGAAACGTCTGGTCACCTCAGCGTTGGTCTCTCCAATCATCTGTCCCCATAACATCATTCATTGGTTAACTTTCACACTAACCTCACAGAAACACTGTAATGAAAGCGGTCTGATCACTGTGCTGTGGCCGTGGATATCATATTAATAATTATATCACTTCATGAGGCAGAGTCAAACCTATGGATATTTAAGTTATGAAAAATGACTCCAAAATGTTTGCCTAGCAGTAAAAAGACAGCACAGTAGAATAAGACACGTGCATTTCCAAAAAGCTTTTGATGGAGGATGGATAGATAGAGGATGGATGGATGGATGGATATACTGTTATATATCATGCCTCTGTAAGAGTTTATCACAGTGTACATACATGCATATCTATGTGTGTGTATGTGTATATATAGTATTTGTATATACTATTAAATACTTACTTTTTGTGATCCTTGTCCTTTGGTGTGCTGATGATGGAAGCTGTGAAATGTTACATTTGAAGAACAGCGCCCCCTTATGTTTTGTGTCATAAAATCAGACCGCTAACAAATATAGAATGTAGCGCAAAGAGGCTGATATTGGCTAATGGTGTTTAGTTTAATAATGTTAGTTTAATAATTACAATTATGGTCAATCAGCGATGTAACGTTTTAGTGATGTTCAGAAAATGAAAAAAATAACGGGAAAAAACCCTCCAAAGATCCGTTTTCTTTGAAAGGTCATCGTGTCATTTGTAAAGTTGTTTTCCAAAGCACAATCAAGAGCGAGAGGATCATGACAGTGCTCTTTGCGAAAGGGCCGATGAGATAAATTGATTAAAGATTATTAATGTCTGGGTGGAAATTGGAAATCTGGTTTCCTCAGAGCCAATCCCCATTACTGATATTGAGCTGTGAATTGGGACTCAACGCTGATGAACGTGTTCAGTCATCACATCAGCATGCTGATTGGCAACATATAAGTGATAACACCCCTGCAACACTAACCCATAAGTATCATTCTGTAAGGGTTCATCGTGTAGTTTTAGATTTTCCTCTCACAGCAGATCATTTCTGTTTCATCTGTGTGTGTTTTTGTAATAAGTGCGTGTGTATTGTTGTGGGTCTGCAGGACTTGTATGCAGCTGGTGAGGGCAAGTTTGGCACAGATGAGGAAAAAATCATTACAATTCTTGGCAACAGGAGCAAAGAACATCTCAGAAAAGGTTAGTGGGTTTATGTGTGTGTGTGTACGTGTAAGTGCATGTCAATACCGTGATGTGTGTATGTTTGCCTTCCGATGACCAAACATCTCCAAGGGTGACAGAGTTCAGATCTGAGGGAAAAGTACGGAGTAATATTTGTAGTATGAGGCTGGAAAATTGGAGAAAAATGTTGACATTTAAAACACTGCAGTTGACCACGACCCAAAGATGTTTTTTTTTCTTGGAATAGAACATCCACCATGGTCCAATTAGTGCTGTGAATTATTTCAGCTTTGATGTCAGAGGGATCATTAGCCACTCCTTAAGATGCCGCAGGTTGGCTGCAGCTTTCCTTCAGGCTGGCTTAAGGGCATCAGTTGCTATAGTAACCACCCCAGATTTCATCTTATTTCGGTGTTTATTTAGGTTCCTTTAGGTTGATTTGAACTTTTGAGACCTTTATCTCTGAAATCCAACATTTTTGGGAGAACATCTAAAATTTGTATCCAAATGTTTTATGTTTGTCATCAAGAAAAATTCTGGGGAATAGTGAAAACTGTGCGGTCAGAACCACGAGGCGTTTGGACTGTTTTGATCCTTGTTTTGTTCTCCACAGTGTTTGACGCCTACAAGAAGATCTGTGGCTCTGACATAGAGGACAGTATTAAAGGCGAGACCGTTGGGAATCTGGAGAACTTATTGCTTGCTGTTGGTAAGTCTTGTGATTGATCTTGATGATAGCTGGCTGATCCCCAACCCTGCCTCTGTAGAGTTTCCTCTAACGATCATGTTGTGATGAAATACACTGTATGGTGACATTTGAATCCAAATTAATGCCGTTTTATAAATCACCAACCCAGGGTTAGATTAACGTGACAAAAATTCATTGTAATTTTTTTCTCTCCACACAGTGCAGTGCGTCCGGAGTGTCCCAGCGTTCTTTGCAGAGGCTCTGTACGGATCTATGAGGGTAGGTATCTTCAAAATGTTTCACAATATTTCTGATTTTGCACATAGTAAGGAATGTTTAAAGTTTGGCCGCTTTTATACCGCATCTGGAACTTGACCGCAATGTGATCAGATGGACACGTTGTTCTGTTAAAGCTCATTCATGCCAGGTTCCAGGTGCAGGTAGGTCAGGTTGTATTGTGCTCAAAATGTGCAACACAGATATTTGCACCATTGTTCCTTATATGGGTGGAGTATTTATAGCTAAAATGTTTTATTTCGAAATGAGACCAGAAAGAACAAATAAGAGGAGGACTAGTTTTCCCAAATAAGGGTGAAGAAAAAAAATGCATTGCTTAGTTATTCAGCCCATTATGTGTCGAATGCATTAGAAATAAAGTAGTTTTATGGTCTTTATGGACTAAAATACATAACTATTACTGTACATAAAAGACAAAAATTAACCTTGAAGTAAGAAAAAAAAGTAATAAGCAAATTTTGACCCAGTAGTATTTACGGACATCTATCGGGTTACTACTAATTACTTCCTGCCATAATTTATTGAGTGCTTTCACTAGAGGTCCTCTCAGATATCGGTCAGATCCTGCTTTCGGTTCAATAAATTATGGGAACATTAGGAATTATTGGAATAAATCTTCACCAAATCCTCACGGAAGGGATAAATTGAAAAAGCTTGAAGGAGGACCCACTGCGTCTGGGGAAAAAAACAAAAACAACTTCCATAGCCCATTAACACCAGCAGCTGTTGTTTGTTGTTTCTGTGCTCAGCGTGCTGGAACTGATGACAGCACCCTGATGAGGATCATGGTCTCGAGGAGTGAGGTGGACATGCTGGACATCAGGGCCTGTTTCAAAAAGCAGTATGGAGCCTCCCTCTACACCACCATACAGGTACTACTCGCCGTGACACACAATCATCGCTGGAGCGGATTCACACCCTCACCCTGCTCCAAACAGCAATTGATTTTCTACAGGGTGAGGGTCAGGGTTACACAAGATAAGGTCCCTGCATATCTTTACAGCCACCAACTGGTATAGTATTGTTTCCTAAGCTGCTCTGGTCATGTCAGTGTAGTGATGGAGAGGAGAATTCTGGGAATAAAGAACACATTCGGTCTGCTACATTAGTGTTTATTCTCTTTGGATTAATTGTTCCTACATTGAAAAGACATCACATCCTTAACCATTAGAGTTTAGTGGAAAAACGCCCCAATCTATTCCCTCATTTCCCCTCAGACTAAAGTAACTCATTTGAAAAATGTGCCTGTTCATCTTAATACAAACATGTTTGACAATGAAATTACTTCTAAGGTAAATCACAATTGATTTGTTGTTATGGGCTGAGAAAAGTTGAAACTGAACAATAGAATGCGTCAGACAGAGCTCCATCAGTTACTTCAATATGATATTAATATTAATATACTCGCATAAAGAGACACAAAAACAAATATAATGAACTCATTTTGCCTGTTTGAGGCAATATAGGGCCTAATACAATAACTAACGTACTGTTAAGTAGCATCATTGGTTAAAATGTTTATTTGAATCTATTCTAAAAGTTGGTTTGTGCGATAAATGTTTAAATAGTAACACAGGTGTTGTTGTTTTTCATGTATGTAATCACACAAACAACACGTACTTAAATTTATTGGTGACATTTGAGTATAGTAACTACACAGTGGCTGTAATACTGACACCTGCTGGACATTTTGAGTACTGTGGTGACATCATGTGTCCTAGCTCTGCCAAGGAGGTTGTATTTTTGGCTTGTGCGAGTGTGTGGGTGATTGGTTATGTATCTTGGCAACATAATCAACTGGTTACTGAGGAGGTTCCGGTTCATGTTTTTTTAATCATTATATTTTGTAAGTACTATCCTTTAGGCCATATGCAACCATTCATACTGTAGATACAGACAGAGATAGCCATCCTTCAAACCAAACAGTCGCTCTGAATCTGGTGGTCATAAGTGCATTTTCAGATAGGATCTATATTTATCCTGGCATAGCCGTGTGCCTCGTAGGTTTACTAACATGTAATTGCCCCCATTATTGCCACTGTTTGACACTGTGCTGATTCAATAAAGGAAAGGTTGAATGTTTCTTCAGTGGCCACAGGGCTCGATCCGCCATTATTGAATTATTAATGTACACTAAAATTACCAAATCTCATAAAGCGAGAGATATCTCTCAGGTTGCTGTGGGCAGGTTTTTAAAGCCAAGGATTTTGATTATAAAACTCAGAACAATTGCACATTGAAATCCAGGCTTTGAATATTACGGGTAGAGAATAATGTTTGGCCTTGGTGGAGATTTGTGCTTTTCTTCTCTCGGTTTTTTCGTCAGAAGATTCCAACAGTTAAAAAAGGGCAGATTACTCAAAGCCTGTAATCATGAAAGATGCATCAAAATTATTGTGCCCACTGTCCAATCAGTTTCCAATCAGTCTGCCAGATCCTGATCAGGCTCAAATTGCAACTATTCATAGTCTTTCGTGAGATCATATGGCTTTTTTTGACAAAAGCATAAAACAAAACACATTTCATAATGCGAAGAATACCAAATTCCTTGATTTATACCCATTTTTAAGTGTAATCTGTTCTTGACTTGGCCATCTCAAATCTAAAATTGGCAATGCGGTTTACAAAGGGACCCAGTTGAAAACATGAGTGAGGTAGATGGAACCTCACAATAATGAGTCAATCGGTTTGAATGTGAACATTTCTTGGCCGTGGCGACAGGAAATTCATTTCTGAAGCCCTTTGTGGTGATTGAAAGCGCACCATGTGGTACCTTCCTCTTCATCACAACAGAACCTTTGTTGTGGAAGAACACAGTACCAAACCCAATGACGTGTGAAAATGTTAGGCCAGAAATAGACGTCTCTGAATTTCTGTCTTTGACTTGAAGTCATTTGTGCTTGTCTCCTTGAGTGATTAAATACGTTTGGACACGGTATAATGATGTTTATTCATAAATCAGGACAGTTCCTACTAAAGCAGCAAGTCTCTGCTGACTAATTAAGGCGCCATAGCAACAAAGTGATGGAAAAATGACCTTTGTCAAATGACAGGAAAAGGTGTGTGTGCGCATCACTGAGGAGAGTCAAGACTTTTATCTGTGTTGGTTTTGCAGGAGGACACAGATGGAGACTACCAGAAGGCTTTGCTGTACCTCTGCGGTGGGAATGATTATGACTGAAACTGTTTCAAGACCGTATTGTGAGTCACAATGCTGCTACACACGAAGTCGGCTTATTGATCCATTCTTACTGTCTTTGGCGAGCTATTGATTGAATTAGTGTGAATTATATGCTTGACTTATGATCCATATTCATTTACTTTATTTCTGGGATTGAAGCCATAATGTAAACATCTAAAAAACAATAGACACACGTGAACCCTCTGGAATTCATCATCTTTGCCTTAGAAAAATGTGTAGATTTTTATTTTTTTCCCCCCAGAATCCCAGCAATGCTTTAGAATTAGTTTTACAATGGAGGTTTATATGTGTCCAGAAAATGGCAAATTTAATGAAAGGTAAAACGATAACAATGACTTCAGTTCTCCGAGGGGTTCACACTCATTATCTTTTCCATTCTGTGTGAAAAACTGAAATAATTGTCTCTTTGCAGGTGTTTACTATATTTGTGCTCAGCATGAGTTAGAAAACACAAAGCTACCGCTAAATTATTAACGGCCTTGTGTTGACAGCGTCTCCTCTCATTAATTACAAATGAACCACTGATCCGGAATTCCAAATGCAGCGGTGATTAATAAGTTATGAGACATTTTTAGACATTAGTTGACTCATACAGTCATTTATGGCCTCTATGTCTCTCTGCATGATGGTTGTGTCAAACATAATTGGTCCTTAGATGAATAGAGGGAAATACTACACTTTATCTTGCGATGGTGCTACCACAAGGGGGCAGCAAAGTCTCAAAAATACAGACTAATACTACTGAATATTCATTTCAATTACTGTAGCTGAAAAAATACAGTCCAAAACTTGTCATCCACCATAAGAAAATATAATCAATACTTTATTTGGTTATTTTCTCTCACACAGTTTAACATTATTACCACTTAGATATATTATGTATCTGTTCATTCCAATGCATCCGAGAAGCCATATCGTTCTTTAATGACATGTTAAAGCCCGGGGGCGCCATTCACCATTTTGTACATCATCACCTGTATTTACGTTTGATATATTTTATTATTTGACTTTTGAACTTGTGAACCTTTGAGCAGTAATTTAAATTAAAGTGTGAGTTTAAATAAGCACACAAGTTGTTTTCATTTATGAATCCACAAACAGCTCTGTTGCTGTGGGCCTGAAGACTTTAATGTATTGTCCATAGATCACGCGGTGACCTTTAGCCCTCACGTTAACACCATGCAATAAATCCTACATCTGATATCTAATGATGACGAGCAGAATGTCCCAGTGTCATTATTTTAACATAAAGTGAGAAGGTTTGGATTTATTTCTTCATCCCGACCATTGCTTGGCTGAGTGCCTATGTTGTGATTATATCTGGTTTCCATCCTCAGTAAATCTGTCTGCTAGGATTCTTGTTACGATTTCACACCTCAAGGTTAGAAAATATTTTCACGTTGTTGGCATGTTTTTCCCAGGAGGCACCTGCTCACCTCCTTAGGTGTTTAATTTCACTGTAAACTGCTCGTAAATTTATATTAACTTCACTGTGTTTTCAAGTAGAGGTTAGAGTTTCTTTGGCCAAAATACATCACAATTCTCACATTATTTTGATTGCAAATACGAGTGATATTTTGCTCTTTGTGACTAAGTGATGTTATTGTATGGATATTTGCTAGAAAAAATAGATTCTGTTAATCTATAGTTACCTGAATCATGGTAAAGCCTTTAGTGTGTTTAATTTCATTGTCTCAATGTAAAAAACTAAACTTTGATTGGATAAGGTGATGATTTTTAGCTGCCAAATCTTTTAGGCATTTTTAGGGCCTCGCTGGTTTTCAAAATTCATGACCAGAAATGCATCACAGAACTTTTTCTAGATTTTTTTTTTTATCATTTTTTCTTACTGTTCGCACTGATGTTATTTTCAGTAATAACTTTCTGTCAACCATTTGTTTTTCATTTCTCTTTTTCTACTAGTAGAAGCAGAAAGAGATGGAAAATGTGCAGCCCTGGGGTATACTGGGACCTGCATTGGGAAGCAAAATTATATTAAGTTTGTTCTCCATTTTTATTTTAAAGTATTTCAACCCTAACTGCCAACCCTGTACTCACCTCACCCGACTCCAACACTGCAGCGATTGTGGGTTTTTTTTTTTTTCATTAATTCCCATAAATTCTTATTAATCTTGAGAGTCTAAAGCTATTAAAGCTTTTGCTAATTTACACACACACCGACACATAATTTTTTTGGTATGTGTGTAAGCCCTCTACAAACTTCCACTCCACGCGTACTGGTGCCAAATCTCCTTAGTGACAGCGGGGTGGGCTTGTGTTTGGTTTGACAAAGCCCACATCTTTTATCCAATCAGGAGTCTCGAACTGTCGGACCACCTTTAGGTCCACGGTGGGCTGATAAATGTGTAATAATAGCCAGTATTCAGAAATAAACACATGTGGAACAATAGCACTAAGTTTCCAACATTTTCCATTCACACTTCAGCTGATTAGGTTTGATCATTTTGGGTCATGAGGACCAGGATGTAGCAGTGAGGAACTAGATTTGTGTTTACACTCTCACTGGAATTGGCATTGATGAGCACAGGAAATAGATGAGCTGCTAATGTCTGCAAAGAAAGTACAAAATAGTAGACAGTGGGACATCAGAGACAACAAAAATAATGGCTGAATATTAATGATGGATGAAATAATGATGATTGTCCCTGGACTGCATTCCCCTGAAACATGTTGCTCCTTCATCCTGGCTTTGAAGTTGTTATATTTCCTGTGTCACTGATTTGGATCTGATCTGCTGCATGCAAATGAGCAAGATGGCATTTGTAAAGTAAATCACAATACACTTCGCCTGATAATCTTCATCATCTGTCGGTGCATTAGAGTTCCATAATGTGTCAAGTTTCCCTGTCCGCTCTCTGAGCTGTACGGTACAGTATGTACTGTACGGTTTTAAAAATAACAGTTACTATTCTAAGGCAGCTGAATGGGGTTATCAGAGTGAAGAGAATGTGAGGATCGTGTAGGCGCACGCTGTAAGACTTCGGTGTCAAATCAGAGGCATTTTTGGCCATTAAAATGATTACATAAGTGGCGTGAACATTGACGTCTGCTTCGGTGCGATTTTTTAAAAATAGACGTGACTCCACAAACCTTTCTATAGTGAGATGTTAATACTGGCACGTGGCCCAAATATTCTGGCTTTGCTTTGTGCATACAGGATTATTAGTGGATTTTGTTGTCAAATTCTTATCCTGTTCTCTCTCTCTCTATATATATACAGTATATAATACATTTAATAACTCTAATTATAATTTGTGTAGGTGAGTGCTGAAAACAGGACAAGAACAGGACAGACTGTGTTTTCTGAGGGTTGGCCTTAAACCAGCCTGTTGTCACTCGGTTTGCACATGTTGCTTCAGCGAGGAAGAGTAGAAGTGGAGTGCATTTTTTTCAGAACCTTAACACCTGTAATCATGTGATCCCAGGTGGCGGCCCTAAACACGATCATTTGCATTTGGCCTCTGATCGCTCCAACGACTCTCAACAAAGGTTACCAGGAGTGCAAGGCCCAACGGAGGTTAAATACCTGGGACTCACTACTAGTCAGTTAGAACTGAAACGGCGAAACGTCTTCAAGTATCTTCTATCAAGTCCAGATGCACTCAAGTCAATCCTTCTTGGAAAGCATTCTATCATTAGGGCTAGTGGCTCTCCAACTGTGGAATGGATAGCATAATCTGTGTACTGCCCCCTGGTGGTATACCAGATGACTCGCGAATTAAAACAATTAAAAACAAGCGAAAATCAAATCTGATACAGATTCATAAATATTGTGAATTTAAGAATTATTTAAATATAATTCACTTTTAAGAAAGACATCATGTAAGAGTTTGATGGGTTAGCTGAAGTAGTACTCGGAGGTTTTGGTTAGCTTTGAGATACTTGGCTCAAAAAGTTTGAGAACCTCAGATTTAATGCATTCAAAATGTAACTTTTAGTACCACTTGCTGCATGAAATTTGTGCCTTACCATTCTCAGTCTAAGGAACAGATTGAATTTGACCAAACTGGTGATGGGGAAACTTATTTTCAACACCAACAAACATTTATTTATATTAATCTTATTGCTGCTACTCAGGTTTGATTTTTTTTTTTGCAAGATTTAAGCATTTCACTTTCAGAATGTGGATTCAAAAGCTCGTAAATCCTCAGGTATGCAGCTAAATCTTTAAACACATGCACACACACTCACACACCATCTGGTTAAATTACCATGTCATTAGTAAACATGCTCAAACTTCTAATCAGAGGGCAAACGCCTTCAGCAGTGCTGCGCTCACCCATCCGGAGAAAACAGGGACTCATCGTCTCCCACATGGATCAAAATGTTATGGAAAACCAAAGCCAAATTCAATAAAAAAAATCACTTTACACGCCAGGTAGTTGAATATGATGTAATCCTGTGAAAATATCATATTTTTCTTGGTTATTTGTGAGTAAAGCAGTAGATCCCAGCTTTGTTCATTTAGTTTTATTTAAAGATTGTGCATGAAGATTATAACAGATATACACATATACAAGAAATATTTATTGATACATGGATGGGACTATTATAAACAAAAGAGAGATATCATTTAATGTGTACAGACACTGAAACTTAAAACGCACACGCTCAGCAGTCTCCAGTCTGGACCACAGTGAAAAAGAACGTGCAAAAACTCAACCACGACGCATTGCAGTATTCCTCCGCCAGCTTTCTGTGATTAGACTGACAGGATTTCACAGCTGTGGCCGTGGGCTGTGGGGAGGAAGGTGAGGCGGTCTTCCTCTCGATGAGTCTGAAGTGGGCCTCGCCGGGAGCCTGTCTGCACATCCCCGCCCTGACCAGAGCGCCGCTGTCCTGGCACAGCCTCTTTTGCCTCTTCAGAGCCCTGGCAATTTGTTTCCAGTAAAGCTGGCCGTTGGGTCCGTACTGGGGACAGCTGCCGGGTCTGGCTGCGTACTCGCAGGTGAAGACCCTGTCTCCGTTTTTACAGGTGACACCAAGCACAAATGTCTCATGGCCTGTTGCGGCCCAGGTACACTGTGATTTGTCTTTAGTAACCAGTTTCCCCTTGATAGGCTGCGGTGATCTGGGAAGGTGGCCCTCCCACTTTTCTGGTCTGTCCCTGTCTTTTGCCCCGTCTGCACCTCCTGCCCTCGACCCACTCAGCTTCTGACTGCTGCTCACCATCAGCTGATGGGAAACACAAGCCAGGAATAGGAGGATGGCGACGTGTGTGAGGAGAGCCATGAAGGTAACACTCCTCCAAAACAGCCTGCAAGAGGAGAACCTGGGATTTAGATCTCTGACCCCTGCTTGCGTAACAGTCTTGTAATCTGAGATTCTACATGGAGATTCTTCTTTTCAGTCTTGGAGTTTTACTCCCAGCTATGAACCGCAACACCCATAAACAAAGTCTGTGTCATCCTCTAAATCTCCTGATTAGACTACAAACACATTTTAAATTATTTTAGCTCTCTTATAATGATGACCCATTAACCTTGTCATTACTATTATATTCTATTTTATTAGAATTTTTTAATTTAATTAACAAATTTTTGCATTGAGAAAATTATATTTAAGTTTAAATTCTGATTATGACATATTAGAAAAGAAATGCATATTATACAGAATGTTAAAGATACAATATAGGCGAAAATTAGCAGTGTTGATGCCCTAAACTAAAAAAAACACTCGTGCATCAAAAAGTCATCTTACTTATAAATAGTGACATCCTATAGATGGACTTTTTGCAAAGGAATATTATGAAAATATTACACAGGAAGAGTACAGCATGATGAACTCACTGTACTGTAGACACGCTACACTGTAGGTTCCTAGTTAAGACATACTGTATATATGCCTATACAATACTCTAATTAGGTACTGTAAAAATATATACCCGGCTAAGTATAGATACTCGTATAAACTTACCAGAGCTTTTCTCAGTAAAAGTTTTCCTTCAACTGCTGAAGTGCTGAAAGTTGTCTTTACCTGTACTTTTACATCTCTTTCTCTCTCTCTCTCTCTCTCTCTCTCTCTCCCTCCCTCCCTCCCTCCCTCTCTGTCTCTCTCTTTCTCTGAATGGAGGACCTACATGAGGACATTCTGACCTCTCAGCCAATCGCAGACTTTTAGGGACAATTTTGAGAGAAATTGGATCAAAATGCAACCAGGTAATCTACAGGTGCCAGGTCAACGTCTTTGCAGGCAAATGATTAAATGTTCAAATGTAGAAGCACAATTTGAATTCTAGTCATCATTAAAATATTCAAATCCTTTAAAAAATAAGCTCCTCTTTTTAACCTTTCTCACTTCAGTCCATGTTGAATCTATATTACATTTGTTGACTCTCTGAATTCTGCCAAGAAAACCTTCAGGAATTCAATTTATAAGCAGCTGTTCAAACCCCACACTGCCAGGTTTATTGAATTAGAATTAGATGACTTATCCGGCATTTACTTAAATCAACTCGTCTTTTTTCTTAAAAAAATAAAATATACCATCTGTGAAAACTGTGTGCCAAACTTAAATCACCTTGAAATATTTGACAGAGAAAACGAGCCGGATGTCTTTCAAAATATGAAAACACTGACATCTATTGGCCAAATTTGGTATTTCAGGCAACTGTAGTTATGCTGCTGCCACCACTACTGCTGCTAATGCTACTATTAATACTAACACTAATACTAATGATAATGACAATAATAAATAGATAAAATTACCAATAATTCAGAAAATATCACATCAAATTTGCTGGCGTCATTATCATATATGTCAGGAAAGAGCATCACGACAAGGCATTTGTGGTTGGTTGTTTATTTATATTCCAGAAAAACACACACATCATGACGAAAACATTTTCCTTTCTTTAAATAGTATCAGTGTACCATCAACCAGTATATATAATCAGTATATAATATTCAAGATAGTAGGCTGTACGCACAATGAAACATAAATACAAGTTGTGTCGAAATCTTCCCATCACCACATGAACCCATTATGTGAATCACTTTGCCTTCAGAGGGCACAGATGTTCCAGATATGACAGTTAGGTTTGGTTAGTTTGTATCCAGACTAACTGAAGGGGGCCCCTAAAGTCATTTTATCGCTGACTCACAACCCAGCGGTCTTGAATTTCCCTCCAGAGGCCTCTTTAATCCAATGTCTTTAATGATCGTGATCAGAACTGTCAATCTGTGAAAATAAGAGAGAGACGTCTGTATTTAAATTCAGGTGGATGATGAAGAATGAAAGGAAAACAAAGAAATCATCCAAACCAGAATTTGGCCCAAATATACACAAGTAGACAAGTATTCTTAGATTAGTCGTAGAATGATATAATAAAAGTGTTAAATGAAGAGGAGCTGTGTTGTTGCTGTCCTACCTCTTCAATTCTGAACCCAGCCGATGACGAAGGCGCAGACGCCTCGGAGGGACCTCCAGCAGTACTGTCGTGCCATCCTCTTCGCCTCGCTCTCCACGTCAGGTGCTGTTGGTCCTGGGGTGACCAGCTCTGTGGTTTTGACCCGACTGAACCTTGCTGAAGCTTGTCGTGTTGAGTAAGGCGACTCAGGTTTTGCAGATTGAGGCTGGGGTTCTGGTCTGGCAGGCTTGGCTGCTGGTTTTGGTCCTATGCGTGTGTCCACCGGTTTCGTCCTGGTGCCTGTTTTTACTCGGGGGAAGGAAGCTGCTGAGAAGACCATCTGAGACTCCTCGCTTGAGTTCCTGCACATGTGAGGTTTGATTACCCTGGGTGCCTGGCAGGCGTTGTTGAGTTTCCTCAGGCCCCACATCAGCTGGACGAAGAAGTGGCGAGGGTTTTTGTTGTATGAGCGACAGGTGTGAGGCCTGCCGACGTAGTCGCACCAGTACGAACGCTTGCTGCTCTGGCACGAGAGCCTCAGCCTGGTGAGTTGACCTTGTCCGGTGATGATCATGTTGCACGAGTCCTTTTCCTTGGTGTTGAACTGGATGGGATCATCCCAGATGTTTCTCCTGGCGTCGGCGTCGCTTTGAGCCTCGGTCGTCCAGAGGCAGCAGGCGAGCAGCAGCAGAGCGGTGACCTGTGTCCACATGCTGTCAGATGGATGCTGAGTGTGGGAGGAGGAGAGTGGGACTGCACAGGCTCAGGGACCCTCCTGCTATTTATTGGCTCAGCAGACAAAGAGGGAATTCAGGTGGAAAAAAAAGTCAGACTCACAGAAAGTTGTTGTAGAGGGGAGGGGATAAAACATCAGTTAGGGTTGCTGCTGAAACCGAAAGGCCACATGGTGAACCAGCAAGGACGTCCAAGAGAGTGGAGAGTACAATCTGTGACAGGAAAAGAGCCAGTTTTGTTAGTTTCACTGTAAACAGTTGGCCTGACAGTACGTATATCCAATCTCCAGAATCCTCCTTTTAACTGTGTCTCAATTAAAATAAAAAGGTACAGCACGTCTGAATATTCTCATGGGAGCAGATTTGACGAAGCTGTCGTGTTCTATTTTGTTTTAAACGCAGAGACCATGCAGCGTAACCTATCATTTACGACCAAGCAAGAACACACATCACACTCCACAACCGTGAAGGAAAGTGTGTGGACGTCACTCACACATGGCGAGTCCCTCTCAGCACGGAACACCATAAGTAAGTACAGCCAAGCCAACTTCGAAAGAACAAGGCGTGCCTATATGAGACTGGGGGGTGGGGTGGGTTGTCGTGGGTACTGGGACAGATTGTGTGTGTGTGTGTTGGGGGGGTATCTTAACTGGCTTTATTTTTCAGGCAATCAGTCCCATCTGGAGGATAAAGGTCTCATTGTTGGTGATGGGGGGCCAGTAATCAACGTATCCGGACGACGTCTAGGGTACGTGGAGTGAACAGAATGAGAAAGTTTATACTATAAGGAATGTTTGTTGATGTTCATTTAGGACACAGGCGATCTATAAAGCCTCTGTCTTCTGAACCAGAAACTCAGTCTGGTTCAAGAGCTGTATGGTGGTTCCATAAAGACTAGAGGTCATAGGTTGGTCTCCATTTTCTTTTTATCCACACTGTAATTAAGGCAAAAAATAAGGCGTGGACAGAATTCTGTGGTGCAGCAAACACGTGTGATGCTGCTTAATGTTCACTGGGATCATAAAGTTCACAGTCACATAGACCAGGCATGTAGTGATTATTGCCATTTTATTTTTTATAAAATGGTGTTTGCATCATTGAAAAAAGTCAATTTATCACCTTAATCAAGCATAGTAGACGATTTGATGTGTGTGTACGATGAGATCTTCTTCGCTTTACTCTCCTGAACAGTCTCCCTTTCTTTCTCTCCTCTGTCTGTGTTTGTTTTCCTCAGAGAATGCCGCCTATTCAGCACCACTATGCACCCATACGAGTGAATGAAATCCATTTTTATCCGTCCCCAGCCTGACAATGACGATGAATTCCCCTAAATCCAACCAAAGGTATGTTTGCACCATATTTAAGATCATAGGAGTCCTTTCACAGCATGGGAGATCCAACTGGCTGTTTGTGCTGCGTTCTTCCCATTATTCTATAGCTGGACTGCCGAAAGTCTATAACGGGTGCAGACCTCAGTGAACAAGCGTATATTATTTGTGGAAAAACTTAATTGATGCGTACGTAAACACAGTAAAAGAGGAAGTTTGTCCTTCTCTGTTGGAGTGTACGTCTTATACACAGGCCTGAGTTGTGGTTTTACTGCTGGGGTTTTGGTGCCTGAAACCCAAAGATTGAAGCTGTAGGAAGAAGATAAAAATCTCATATTGAAAATAGCTGAACAGTTACACAACCCAGTGGTTCTGGCCAAGAGTGGCAGCATCACAAGAGAATGCGTGGTCGAATGTTATGTTCTTAAGATAAAGTGGTGGATAAATGCGTCAATGTTGTACTTTTTTTTTTTGTAGCAAGGAACAAATTGAGATTGACTGAAGTAGTGAAGTAAAGGTTTAGATTTTTGCGTTACCATTAATAAGGGAAACCCTATTTTCGTGCAGAAAAAAAATAAAAAGCATCTTAATCTTTAACTCAATTTTCAAATGACTAAACTCCAGTATTTTTTTAGAACAGATTTGCGCTTAAAATCTCGACAAAATGGAAATAAGAGTCAGAAAAAAAGCAAATAGTTTGAATTTTAAAGTTTATTCACAATTTATACACTCTCCGTTTACCATCACATATAAAAGTTGCGCTTTAGTGGCTCCATCAGTGCCAACTATGGAGCGTCAAGATTCAAACCAGCATCCATCCTGGTGTCTGTCCCGACCGAGTTCACGCAGGGTCGGGATACTCGACGTCTAGTTTAAGCACTTGGTATAATCCATCCAGACTCTAGTAAGTCATAAATCCAGTGATAGTCCTGTCAAAGTGCAAACACAGACACTGAGGAAAAACATCCACCATAGCAACGAGTGTTGAGTGCTGGAACTAACGAACAAACTTGACGCTGAAGGAGTGCGAGACTTAGGGGACGTTTGTTCAAAATGGCCACCCTGACTGACTTCGAGGGCCGGATTGTTTTCTCTCAGTGGTGCTGTAGCAGCTTACAAATTTGAGTAAAGTGGATGTTTTCACACTGTGTGTGTGTGTGGACACAATCAGCTGTGTTACTTAAGTGATACTTCTGTGACTTTTCCCACCATTTGCTAATTTTCCAGGTAAATTACATCTGAAATAGATCACTGATGACATTTTTGTAATTTGGAGTATTTTGTGTGTGAAATTTGGCATTCGTGTCCTCGGTTGTAGTACCGTACTCTGTAGAATGGATCAGTGGAACATGTCGAAAAGTCTCTTAAAGCTCCTCTACATGCCGTTTTAAGCACAGTGTTTTCCTACAACGTTTAACCCGGTTGTAATTTTAGTTTTTCGTGAAGTAGCTGAGATGTTACAGTACATGCAGTCCCTTAGAAATTTCTTTTTATGAGGTGTTAAGGCTATTATGGCGTAACACAGCTTTTTTTTTGGAAACCACAAGCTATGTTTACTGTTGCATGTTGAAGTCAGTGACCTAGTCCGGATGTCATTTCCCCAGAAAATCATTCAAGAGAACAGATTGTCTAAATTTTCCCATATTTACTACACGGACAGCGCTGAAAATGCACATCTAACCTGTAAACATGGAGGGTAGGTGGGAGGGATCATTGGTAAACCCGCCCACGGCTTTAGTGACAGTTGAACATGTTTCAGCCAACAATTCAAAAACAACAAATATCGCTGTTGAATACATTCACTTGTTCCATAATGTATCCACGGCTACAGTCGGGTTAAAAAAAACCAAAACATGGATACAAAACAAACGTATAATTCATAGACCTCTCGAGACCTGAGACCTACAGTACAAACAGGATTTGGCTTGAGAAAGCAGTTCTCTGTTTAAAAACTATCCTTAATATGAAAGCAATAACAACTCCAATTACCATGTTAGTGAACTAAGCATGATAGTTTGGGTTAATCACGTAGGAAACGTAGGATGCCTGATAGTTTCAATGTGTTTGACCATGTCCACTCAACACTCTGATTTGGTAAAGTATCTTACAATATAACTTTTCAGCAGGCAAAAGACGTCAGGTTTTGATGAAAAGTTGCCGTTTATTCTCCATTTCGTAGACCAGAAGCGAACCCCAGTAAGGGGAACTCGCTCTTAAAAATTAAGAATCATCACAGCTGAATCATAAGCTGTTGATAGGCATTCTGGGAAATGTAGGAAATCATCACCTGCTGTGTAAGTTGATCAGAGCGGGTTAAGATAAGGGGAAAGGGAACACAAACTATTCGAGATTGTTTATACACGTAAGAGCATCTGAGGTGGAACTTCCCTCAGACAAGAGAACCTAAATACCTAATGAAAACAGAATTTTAAAAGGCAATCAGTCATTTTCAATGTGCCTCAAACGATGGCAAAGTTGTTGCGATACATTGTAAACATAGAAAAAAAAAATCATGCTTAAGTTTCTTGTATTCTTCCCAGAATACAAGTTTTCATTAACGCAATGCTGAAAACGTTAAAGGGGAATTCCACTGATTTAATGCACCAAATTCCATTTATTGGTCGCTATTCAACTAGAGAAATCGCCTGATTTACAGCATTTTATAGAGGGCACTGTGGTGTATAATGATACTTTACCTCATTATCAGCGACATGAGCGTAACTGTGTGATCTCTTTGTCATTTTAGGGGCTTACAAGGTCGTCCATGGATCCTTGAGGCAGTTGTCAGCAGTGTAAAACCCACACGGCGCTGGAAAATTGACAAAACGAGCGATGCGACGTCGAGGTCTGGACTCGGAGGAGGCCTGCATGAAGTGATGTCATAAAGGTCAATGTCCCGACTTCACACAGATACCCCTACTCTAGATCTAACCTGGGAAATCAGTGGAGTGCCCCTTTAAGGTTCCTCTAGCAGCTTGCCTCTATTTTGGAAAGCACAAAGTACATAAAAAAAAGAAGCATCAGTAGGCAGTACAGTTATCGTCACATCCTTTGGCTGAACGTCTTTTCAGCTTGGTATTTTGTTCGATCAAATGTAAACGCAGACACAGCAGTCTTCTGGAAACAAAAAAAAAAATAGCAGAACAATTCTGGCTCAGATCAATGCTAAGAAAGATGAGTTTGATGTTGGAGTTTCCCGGAGGGCAGGGAACGCCGGAGAACAGGTCGGGTGGTTTAGTTTGACGTAGACGATGATGGAGGAGACGCTCCAGGAGCTGCATGTGGTTGTCTTCTGTAGGAAGGAGTCCAGCGTTTATTCAGTCTCATCTGGGCCAGCAGATGAAACAAAAGGAAATATTTCAGTCAGTAAATTCAAAACATACCAAATAGAAAGTAGACGTCATAATACTGCTGTTTCACTTTTAGTGTGTTTTATGATAAATAAGCTTGTCAGGAGAGGTGTTGTGTAGAAGTGTGATGAAGGCAGACTTACTATCTTGTATTTCAGTGCCAGTATTCGAGGGAACTGGGAAGACAAGAATGGGAGAAAAACTATTTTGTTTTAGAACACAAAGTAAACATGTCAAAATATATATAAATAATTTCAAATGGTTGTGAATATTAATATGCTTTGGCTGCGTCTTCAAAATGTCTATTGTTACAGTAGCCCCTTATAAGTTGCTTTCAGCTAGAAATGAGAGGAAAATAACAGTTTTAGTGCCAAATACACAGGAAAATGAGACAAAGTTCAACATTTAGAGGAACGAGCACATGCAGGATGTTTCCTCCACAGCACGCTGTGCAGTCCGACATAAATACCATCAAGGTATTTATGCTTTGTTAGCAAGTCAGAAAGCCATTCTCACTGTGGTGCTTTTTCCCCTTATGTCACAGTGGTCAGACAAACAGTAAAACAAGCTGCAACAGATGGAAATGATGTTAGAATACTGTATATGAGGTGGGAGGAGACCAGAAGAAGTACATGTAAATGGTACAGAGTGATGGATGGCGTGGAGGCTGCAGACAAACAGCATGAGGGGTTAAAGACGTTAGACTGAAAGGAAAGAAGGGCTGTAAATGCTCAGTAAGTTGGGAGCTCAGCCTGCATGTTTAAAAAAAAGAAGAAAAAAAAACTTAAATTTATAGTGAAGTTGGATTTTTACTCAAAATGGTCAAATATATATAAAAATGTGGAAATTAGAAATAAAGCTCTGGCAACTATTTGAGCATTTACAGTAAATTAACTTTGTATAGAAAAAAACCCACGGCGGTCTTCAGGTACCTTTCAGGAGCCAGTACTTAGCCGGCTCTCTGTCACCAGTCAATGTGCCTCGGTGGGGCTGAGGCCCTCGGGAACCTGTTCACTGTGTCAAAGGCAGGGATGCTACAACACACACACACATACACAGGGCACAGCATTAACAGACCGAGAGACATGAAATTCAGCACTAATTTGTGAGGCTGTCTGCTGCTTCTCTCAGCGCTTCACTGGGCAGAGAACAGCAGGACGAGAGTTTGATGAGCCAGAGAGCAAAACATTAAATCAACAAATAAACTGTCCAGTCAGGTCAAGGGGCAATACGTTACAGCATCCATTATGGGTGTATTACTGGGGGGGCGCTGGTGTTTTGTTTTTTTTAGCGTGACAACATTTGTCAGTCACAAATCACGCAGATAGATGATGGATTATTTGTTGTTAGACAGTTTCAGAACAACCCGGGTGTGCTCATCACTATCGTGTGAGTGTGAGAAATAATGCTGAGGGTTCAATGATGCAACTGGTTGATTACAGAGGTCTAGATTTTGTAGTGCCCCCTTAAAATGATATTTCACCGTACTTTTGAGAGAAATAATGAAATTTGTCGTCGTTTGCAAATAGCCAAAATAGTGAAAATAGGCAAAAGGAGCTACAAAAGACAGGTTTTGATTATCGTGTTTTTGCTCTCTGCCTACGTTTGTCGTTACAGTAGTTTGGCCGTACGAATCCAGCCTTTCTAAAAGCAAACTTAAAAATAAGCAAACCCATGCAGTTAGGTTTGTTAGGCGAAGTGAATCAGCATTCTCAGCGACACACCAAAAGCCTTGACATGCTTGCCTCTCTCTGAACAAAATGATCAGGTGTACATTCATCGGACTTTGGCTGACTCTAAACGGGAGGAGAGAGGGAGACTTGTTGTGTCGTTCGCTGCATGCAACGTGTTAGTCAGATGCACACGATGCACAACATTTGGAAGGAAGAGCGAGAAGTAATGGAAGCAAAAATGTTAGCAATCGCAGGAGAAAATAGAGGAAAATTCTGCTTTTTCCGATGTTAATTGTTTTGTTTACAGCTACATATTGTGTTTACAGTGATATGGGGTGATGCCCTCACAAAAGCGTCTAATAAAAGCTACAATTACATCACACAGGTTTACTTGACGTTAACTATGCGTATGTTTGTCCTTTTTTGAGGGCCGACTTGTCAAAACATGCTTTGTTATTAACGTCAAGTATAATTCTTATCCTAAGGTGTCGATCTCCGGGTGGGAGTTGAATGGAGCTGAATGGAGCCCCAGAATGCCATGCACAGTGACCCACCACCAAAGCCCCACCGCATGCCTCCACTCCCAAGATCATGCATAAAACCGGTATGTTTACCTTGACGTCATGGGATTTGGGATACCTTGTGAGTGCTCCCTATGATAACCATTATTACCAATTTCCATACTGAAAACAAAATATTGTATAAAAAAAAGTGATGAGAAATGTAAGGAGGGAAACATGGCATGCTCAATCTCTAGAAAAAAATCTTTTCAGGCCATTAACATTGTTTGTAAAGTCTTGATTGCCATAGAAACCATAATTGTACTTTATACCACAATATACAAAAAAAAAAAAAAAAGGAATGTTG